>OV725079.1:170024537-170226156 GCA_928085145.1 Nezara viridula
TACTCAGCAGTACCTTTTCCCTAACTTGTCCTAATTACTTAAGTTGTTTAAGGAAGGAGATCTCTCATCCAACGCCTTTTTAGTCTCCTCTTAATGTTCTGAGGTATGTCGGCTGTGGCCATGTCTGTTATCATGTCCATTTAAATTTGTATAAAACCGTTGATAAAGGGACGTTATATGTTGGTCAACTGTTGGAAGGTGGAGGTCAGTATGTAGAGTTTTGTTAGCCACGTACCAATTTGATTTATTTATGATTCGCAATAATTTTGATTGGAAGGTTTGAAGTTTTTGTAGATGGATCTTTTTAGCGATACCGTATATTTGTTATGAGCACGTCAATAGAGGTTTAAGTAAGTATGTATATTTATTCAGTTTCTGATTTAGTTTTACTTTTGGGGTTTTGACAAAAAGAGATTAAAGTAGTTTGAGTCGTTTGTTAAGCGTCTTACGTTTCATTTTAACATGCGGACCCCATGTCATCCTTCTGTCGAAGGTGAGTCCAAGGTAAAGTACCGTGTCTGTTTGAGGAATTTGATTGCTTGTCAATATAAACTGGTATATTTAATCCCTACATATATTATTACAGTAAGGCTTGAAATAGGTTTTGTACCAAATATGCGCTCCTGTCATGCTCAATTACCATGAATGGGGTACCGTTGGATTCAGAATTTCACGGAGGGTTAGCGAATCGTATTCTCCACTTTTGTTTTTATTTCTAATACAAATAAGGTCGATATAAACATTTTGCTAGGCTTCAATACAGGAACGGTGGTAGGTCTGTAGATCGATACGGGACAAATTGGACCTTGAAGATTTTGATTGGCAAGACTCCTTCGGAACTATCGGATCCACCGTTATTAAGCCCAAAAGCGTACTATTTTCGAGATAAAGCAATGAATATGGTTCGCATCCACACAACCTTCCGTTAATTGCATTGAATACATGTCTCATTTCGTCGAATTGAGGCCTTTATGATCGAGAGAGGAGTTTATATTATCTATTGATGGTGTTATTGATCGGCAAGCCATATCATCGTTAATTCTTCACTGAATCTCAAGATTGAGCCACCAATTTCGAAGAATATAGTCCAAAATAGTCCAATCACCCCGAAAATTCAGGCAGACAAGTTATGAAAGAAAACAAACTTCTTTTTGCGAATAAATAAGAAACTACACACTTTTATCTTATCTTATTGCTATGATTATATAAAATATTACTAAATTCATTACAAAAGGAAAAAAAAAATCATCGGACAATTTTTAGCAAAGATACCAGCTTATTGAAATTTGTAAACATGTTGGTTCCAAACATTAATGTAGTTTTAAATTAATTTTTGTTTCCTTTGCCGAATATATTCACCGACAAAGTAACAATTAATTTCTTTATCTTTTGATAAATTGCTTTATTTTATTTTCTTATTAATTTGGCATTTGATAACAATATGCTGTGCGAATTTTTAACAAGTTCCTACTAGTGTTGTATAAATTCAAATGAATGTCGTATGAATGGATAAACTAAATTTTTCTTATTGTAACCAAAATTTAATTTTTTTGCTTATTTACATTAAGATAGTCACATCGTTAATATCTTTTTAATCTGGAATCACTCTAAGGATTTTAAGTATTATTCACTTTCGTGTTCTTAAAAGTCGTTACTATTGAAGAAAATACAACTTTTAATAAGATTCGCTGAAACTGCGGTTTAATAAAAAGAAACCACACTCGAACTCGAACCTTAAGATGAAATCCCATGGAGGAGCAGTTATTCGCAGTTATTGAACTCTTAAGAGGAGCAATTTCTTCCTAGGGCGAACCAACTGTAGCCGAAGTCGGCCGTTTAATTACAGAAAAGTTCTTGGGCGGTCTAATTGTGCTAAATTATTAGCAAGATCAGTCGTCTGCGAAATAGGGGTCATCGGTGCGTGTCCTTGAAAGGCCCTTACTTACCGACTTAGGCGATTACTTATCTTAAGAGCCCGCCCTTTGCCTGTGCACCGTCACACTCCAGGGTTTTCAACCAGCCCTTAAGGCTGAGGAGCGTCAAAGGGACTCTTTTCTGGAAAATCCCTATTGATCTTGTCTAACGTTTTTCATTCTTTTTATCAAAGGTTTCAGTTGAATAACATCAGAAGGAATTGGTTTTTCGAAAAACGGCCCGGTTGAATAGACTAGTTGAATAATGTATCAAATAATAAAAATATCAATTTACTAATAAATTAATTACTCAATTCATATATCATATGATAATTTAAATTTTAATCGCCGTTTTTCTGGAAGATCATGTTTATTACTGGCACAAAAATTATTTCAATTTATTATATTTTTGATTGAATAAAATAAAATCTGCTAATAATAACATTTTTTTTTTTATATTGAGAAATATTACATTTCACCACATTTAAGGGCACTGAGTACTAAGGCTGAGTGAGGCACATTCATACCATATATACAATACAGTAAAAAAAATAAAAAAATAAAAATATACATCTATATAACAAAGGAAAAACTATAATAAACCAAAGAAATGTAACTTAGAGTTAAAATTAAATAAAATACAAAAATTCGTAGCAAAATTAAATAAATTATAAATAAAAGGAATAAATAAAAAGACATTCATACTTAATGACAATATTTACAATCAGGCACGAGAACCCCGAGTCCAGCCCTTTTCCCCACGTGTGAAGGACAAAGCGAGACTCTAAGAGATCCCAACGCTTCTCTCTCAACCGCGTCGCCGGCATTACCAGTCCGATGGAGACTGAGAGAGGGCGAAAAAAGAAATCAAGAACATCTCGAGAAATCAACTGACTGGAAATGATACCTAATAGGATACCTTTTACATATATCTTCCCATTTCCTCAAAAAATTAGCGAATACGATTTTGATTAAACATGTCTTTTCGATGTAACTTGAAACGGTCTTCATTGTAAGTTTCATTGAAATAGTCAGACAGATCTTCAATGTCGAATTTTTAAAATCTTGGTCTAAAAAATCTTTAATTTTTTTTTTATTCTATAACGAACTTAATGATCCATATTGTGTCCTTGGTTTAAAACAGGTTGTTACAGGATTTACAGTAATTTTGAGAAGTGGAGCTTTTAAGTTACAATTATTGTAGCCCAAAATCGGTCTTTATGAAGCACTTTGCTAGACCAAGACTAAGGCCACCTAACTGTTGCAAGACCAAGACCAGGACTGGTAAAAAAATCGATGTTTTAAATAAAAATTAAGACAAAATAGTTACTAATACTAGAAAATCTTAGTTACTATTTGTTAATAATTGGTATAATCTATATAATTTTTCATTTAACTCCTCAAATTTTTCGATCGGGCTTAGTTAGGTTTCTCCTATCTAAAAATTATATATCGTTTATGTTATTAATAAAGCTTTGTTCTTTGTGTAGAATATATTTGATTAAATTACATTAAAAATGACTTATTTAGAAAGAATTGTTTTCATATTTTTTATAAAAGCCGCGAAAAAATATGTTATACTGAAATATATAAGAATAAGACGAAAAAAATCCTAATATATATTTATAGTGTAATTTACTGTAAATTAATCGATAATCGATAGGCTCGATACTTGAGTAGCATTTTCCCAACTCTGAGTGTAAAGAAATTAATTTCTCATTATTATTTTTGGACTTAGCAATGTTTACACTATTAGATGATCAGATCTTTTTTTTTTTAATTTACTCTGACGTTGTTTATGTAAAAATAACATATGTATTTCTTTTCCAAAACAATAATTTCTTTAATTATAACTACTAATGAAATGCATTAACTGTACAGCATTGATTCTGAAATAAAAAAAACTCTATTTTATTTAATTTTAAAAGGATAAAAGAATTTAATAAATCGATTTGTTAAAAAAAAACTATAACCATTATTTAATTCGGCTTTTCAATTATTTTTACACTCATTTCAATGAAATGAAATGAATTTTTCAATGAAATTTTCAATGAAATTTTCAATGAAATTTAAACCTCAAAAGTTTCAAAAACCTTAGTTGGCCAAATCGTCGGTTAAGTTGTTGTATCTTAAGTCTGGCATGTGGGTTTCGAGTTAGTCTTTTGTTTAAAAGCCGCTTTTGTTTTTAAGCCCCAAAACCTATTATTTTCTAGATAACACGTCACGGGGTTCGCATCCACGCAAACTTACGGTAATTGTAGTACTGTCATTGAATACATGTCTCATTTCGTCGACTTGAGGCCTCTATGGTTGAGAGAGGAGGAGTTTATATTATTTATCTATGGTGTTTCTGATCGGCAAGCCATATCACCGTTAATTTTTCACCAAATCTAAAGATTGAGCCACCAATTTTGAAGGCTTCCTTCTCCTTCAGGCGGGTAAAATAGTCCAAATAACCCGAAAATTCAAGCTAACAAATAATGAAAGAAAAGAAACATTATTTGCGAATAACAACAAATATATACACTTTTCTCTTAGTTATGCCAATAATTATATAAAAAGTTGCTTAATGAACTACAAAAGGAAAAAAACATCGCCGAAATCGGATAATTTTTGCAATGATACAGCTTATTGAAATTTATAAACATGTTCAAATAGGTTTCAAACATTAATGAAGTTTTAAATTAATTTTTGTTAACAATCAGTTTCTTTACCTATTGATACGTTGCATTATTTTATTTTCATATTAATTTGGCATTTAATCACTTAACAATATGCTGTGCGATTTTTTCGTACGGGTCTACTAGTTTAATAATAAAAGAAAAACGTTTACTATAAACAAATTATAATTTGTACCTTCTTTAGACACAGACCGTTTGTTAAAATTAGTGAAATTAACTTTGTAGTGACATTTGTTCTAGTAAATTCCTAAATGAGCCCTTTTAATGAGAGAACGCTGCGTGAGCAAAGTAGATATGTGGCGAAATGTCAAGTCCATTACAGAAAGTGTTGGATACACTACAGCCCATTAGCGTCCGTTGTAGTTTCCTCGTTCCCAAATCGCCTTCCGTGGTTTCGTCTCTTAAATCAGTATAGGTTTAATTTTTAGTATTTTCATATAAAATGCTAAAAAAACAATATTGTAATCTTCTAAAATATATGAAAAATCATAACAAGTCAGTGCATCCCAATTAATTTACGTAGGACCTACTTAAGGTAGATTAAATACAATCACTGACTTTTTCATGGAAATCAACTGACTGGAAATGATACTTGATAGGATAGCTTTTACATATATATTTTCCCATTTCCTCAAAAAAATAGCTAATACGATTTTGATTAAACACGTCTTTTCGATGTAACTTGAAACGGTCTTCATTGCAAGTTTCATTGAATTAGTCTGACAGATCTTTAATGTCGAATTTTTAAAATCTTGGTATAAAAAATCTTTAATTTTTTTTTTTAATTCCATAACGAACTTAATGATCCATATTGTGTCCTTGGTTTAAAACAGGTTGTAACTGCATTTACTGTAATTTTAGTTGTACTAAAATTACAATTACTGTAATTGTAACTATATTGAGAATATTTTGTTACTTAGAATAACAATTTCGTTTGTAAGGTACAAAAGCTTGAAACTGTGAACTTGATTTTGCATTTGTCGATGACTTAATCAGGCCATTTATTAATATATTTTTGAAGACTAAAATTTAGCAGTTAGAACTTTGACATTCCAGAATGTATTTTCCGTAGCAAGACAATATTTTAAGTGCAGATTTGAGGTTTTACATTTCATGGAGGGTAAAAAGAATCGAAATGCCGAATTAAATAATGATTACAGGTTTTTTTTAAACAACATTATTTATTAAATAATTTTGAAAGTGATTTCTGAAATCATTCACTCAATTTTGTTAGTTAGGACCTTTTCAGACCAAGGGCGATATGTTCCCGATTAGGCCCAATCCCTATTGTAGAGTTAATGCATGTTATCAGGCAGCACTGTAGCATGTAAAGTTAGGTTGGCTTGGGTGAGGTTACCCGAGAGTAGTGGTCCTTTGTTTGTGATAGTGTTATGTTTATGTAGAGGAATAAAAGTGTTTTGTGTATTTTTGTGGTATACAGTTTTTAACACAGTCTTATTTGGTTCTTGAAGTTATTTCCTGACATCACACATATACCAATCCTTCCATAATCAACTTCAGAAACATCCGAAACCCTTCGTTTCTAATCCTTTGCGATCTCCGATTTCCCTCCGAGGCTTCTGAAAAAAAGATGACCTCTTTATCTCCTAATGTAAAAATTTTATTAGGGCGCTATCAACGGTTAGTTTTTCTAGACTTTTCATACCTTTATATATCTTTTCCACATCTGCTGAATGTATTTTTACTTTTATAGAGCTGTAAATTTCATGAATTTAAAAAAAAATATTAGAAATAATTAAAGGTTTCTCATTGTTGGATGTTAAGGCCACTCCTTATAGCCATTACGTCCATCAAATAGGGCACAACAGTAGCGCCATCTATTGGTCATCGGAGCAATGCCATTTATTGGTGAAGAGGGACAACAAGAGCCCTATTTGGTGACCAGAAGGGTCAATCTACAAGACACCTGAGTCTGGGAAAGCCTAAAAAATTATATATGTCCAAGCATAACAAGATAATATTCTAGCTAGTCCAATCCAAAGAAGTAGCCTGGAAGAGGCCCAACATTCAGAGATGTCAGCAGGTGAGACCACACTACTCGAACAAGATGTATCGCGGAAACCAGTCCCTCAATGGGAGAAATCAACATCATCGTTCCACCAGCCTGAATCTACATTTACCTGGTCAGCCTCTTACTAACGAATAGATAGTAACACAATAAGCACAATGTATATCTGGGGGCGGGGTGGCCGAATAGGCTAAAGCGTGTGTAACAGCACCGCTAGTTGCCTGGCAACCGGATAACAGAGATTTGAGATGATATAAAAAGTACGAGTTCGCGTCTCGGTGCCGGAGGGGTAGGGAGGTAGGGAAGAACAAAAAAAAAAAAAAAAATTGATAACCTCATCAATAACTCTGTTTATTTAAAATCTATTTTATTCAGGGATATATGTTTTTTTAACTTTATTTTTGCCATTTTACATTCCACGTGAACACTCCCTTCTGATTTATCTATTTAGCATCCAAGTTTAATTTTCTCTATTTCAGGATTAGAGATGGACTATTGCTCCAAACATTAGGAGCAATACAACATTTATTTACACGAACCATAAAAAAAATTAACTGAAGGATAAATAAGTACAAATATTGTTGAAAACAATTTTTTGAAAAAAGAGTAGATTTATAATATACAGTTGGAAAAAAAATTTAATACGTAAATAGAATGTAATGATTGAATGCGAAATAAAAGTTCCTCTAATTATCATAATTCATATTCATTGTCTTAAGTTTTAACTATAATCCAATATTCCTATGAGAAGAAGTTGGTTGGAGAGGGGGGGAAGGGGAGAGGGGAAGTGCGGTCAAATAAATACCAATCACCAAAATAGTATTTTATTGTTTATGCCGACGTTTCGACCCAGTTTGTATGTCTTCATCCATTGACATCGGGCACTGCAGGAAGCACCCCGACCAACGCCTTATAATGTTAATATCACAGTCAACCATCTATACACTATTATAATATTTCTATGATGTAATAAATTAAAAAAAAAAATCTACTGAAAATATAGTGAGTGGTCAGTGAAAGTTGTGTGATTGATCATACCACTGTTGGTTATAAAATGTTATATACAAATTAGTATTAAACTTTATCATCTAGAACTTCCCACTCAAAATTCATTCACCACTACCCACAATTCTTGGTTCTGTTTATACACGATAAAGAACAGAATTCCTAATGAAGAAATACGAGAAATTGAATATTCATTAGAGAAATGCGAAATGAGCTAGTTAACATTTCCATAACTGCTTCAATCTCTATTGATAGTTCAACAATTACCGAATGAATAATATTTCTTTACATAAAATTAAAAAAAAAATGCTAAATTTAACTGAAATATTAATTTAAGACACTAATGTCGATTAAGGACAAAAGTAGAATTCAGACATATATAATTAATACAAACGAACAGAAAAAATCTTATTAGACCAGTTCTGACAAATATTTTGACCATTGAGGCCATATGTACTGTTCGATTTTATTTATTCAATAATGCATAGGAGTAAAGGTTTTAAAACTGAAAAAAAAGCGTATTGTGCATGCACCTTGCGATTTGTTTGTCAAATCCATGTTATAACCATTCTATTGGCTAAGGTATTTAGGAATATATTTCAGCCATCGGACAGTACATCCTTAAAAAAATAAAAAATTGAAACAGTGATGGAATTTTTATATTTCAGTTTTCTGCGTTATTGATCCTTCGTGATGGTATACAAATAGAAAGTTCCACTATTAATAAATAATTAATTAAATACCTGCTGTTACTTAACATTAATTATAACAAAATTTAAAATCAAATAGTGCACGTCTGATACATAATTCACTACATAGATATATTTTAACTGTTTTAAAAAAATAAATAATAGTTCGTGGTACAGACCCCTTTTTATCGAATTATTAACATCAGCTTGAAACTTCGTAAATAGTTTCAACTCATCGTAACCTATGACTATTACTTTCACTTACGTATATATATAATATATAGTAAGGGTAAGTATTGCGATCGTGAAAATTTTGGAATCTCAGTTTTCAACGGAAATACATGTTTTGAGGTCCCCTGAGTTCAAATAACTAAGTGTCGCAAAATGGTCTGTGTGTGTGTGTGTGTTAACAGTCTAGCTCATAAACGAAAAGTAGTACGAAACTGATATTAAGTATTTAAGGTTTGTATATGGCCGGATGTGACAGCAACTTTTTCGTTAAAATCGGCTAACCGGAAGTGCCACTTTATATGAACGCTGAAACACATTTTTACAATTTTCTCAAAAACGACTCTAACGATTTTGATCAAACTCGGTGTATCATTGTATAATTAAGTGGTCTTTAATATCATTTAGGTCTTATCCCCGTTGATGTCACTTTACAGGGCTTAAATGCCCAATGTTCATATATGTCTTCCTCTAAAGTACCTTTAATATGGTTTATTTTAAAAAGTTAACCATTTCGGATTATTCAGAGTTACGAAAAAATGCTACATATAACTTTTGAAAGAATTCGATAAATTAATAAAGGAGAAAAAATAAAAATGCAGAAAAACCTGCGTTCCTACAGACTGTAGCGCCTAAACGAATGTACCGATTTCAATGAAACTTCGCTAAAGTCATTTTCTCGATACCCTTTAAATTTATCTATATAACATACTTCAACGAAAAGAAGCTACAAAAAAAGTTACGAGGAATGTTAAAATTAAATTCCGAATAACTCAAAAAGTGTACGCTTTTTGTTGATATTGTATATGGTTTTTTAAAAGTTTATGGAATTTCCTAAAAAAACAAAAAAAAAATCGTTAAAATCGGACAATTAGGAGGAAAGATATGGTCTCTAGTTATTTTCTCTGAAGAGGTGAAAATTTGGATAAATTTAAAATATATTTTTTTAATTGTTGAGACTAAAAAAACCTTTTTTCTACAGATATTTAATAAAGTGTCTTTCCTAAGAACATCTTTCATAAGAAAGTAGTACCTAAATTTATACTTTTATTCTCAGTTCTATATTACAACACTACAATCACCACTTCTGGAATCAACTTACTCATTGTCTGCATAGATAACTTTTTCAACTAAAAATATCACTAAAATGACATCACTCAAAAATGTTGAAATTGGAGTTAGTCATTCTGTGGTTTATAAAATCAGATATAGTGAATTGATTTTTATTGCCTGTCTACCATATATTAAATAGACATTTTGTAATTATAATGGTCTTAATGACTTGTTATCTGTAAGCTTTAAGCTTTAGCTCCATTTAAAATGCACTTCAACAAATTTTATGAAAGCCCAGCATTGCCAGAAAATAATTTCTATTCAAAGTAGATCGGTAAGTGAAAGTTGTGTGTTGCGCGCACCAGATTTTTTTATTTACAAAACCATTTGGAATTGAGACGTTTTCAATCTGGAGGGAGACATACTTTGCTCATTGAATTAGGTGCTAAAAACTCGTAAATACTAATTTTCTTTCTACTTGGATCGTAAGATAATTTGATCACAAAATCGATAAAAAATGTGGCCTTCAAAAATATTAAGCCATTTGGCGATACCTACATCCCCAAAATTTCAAAATAACGAGATTGTATAGGAGAAACGGTCATCAATGAGAAAACCGCTTAATAATACACTAGCATATTGAGTTAAATCAAAATTGTTCTAGCCGTTTTGGAGAAAATCGTAAAAATGGTTTAAATCGATTATAAAGTATAATAATCAATAAAGTACCACTTCCGGTTTACTAATTTTGACGAAAATGTTTCTGTAACATCAAAACTTTCCGTTTTTTAGCTAGACTAATAACATATATACACACACAGACCATTTTGCGGGACTTGGCTATTTTGACTCAGGAGACCTCAAAACTTGTATTTCCGTTGAAAAGTCAGCCTCTAAATTTTTTACGATCGGAATACTTAGCCTTACTATAGATTGCATATATAGGTAAGTGAAAGTAAAAAATAAGTTAATAAAGTATAATAATTTATATAACACATTCCTACTTCAATATAGTTATTAGAATCTAGAATGAATATCCCTACTAAAGGTCGCTATACTTCATATGTTGGTTTATCTCGGTTGTTTGATACAAGAGAGGCTTATGTTGACGCTTCTAGTGTTTGTCGGACAAGCTTCAACGTTGGTCACTTATGTTTGTTCTGTGCTTCAGCAACGAAGCGGGTAGTTCTTCACTGCATTACTAAGCATTATATGTTCTATGTTTTAACACATAGCATTCGATGTGCTTAATCACGGTATGATTATATTCGATTTGTATGGTATTAATATTGTTTAAAAATCCATTAGCTTAGAAATCTTGGAGATGATTGTTTAAACAAAGATTTCGATGATTAAAAAAAGTAATTTTAGATAACTGATTTTTTATTAAACATAGCTCCCTCCAAAAAAAAAAAAATATGGTGGGCCCAACACACAACTTTCACTTAGCGCTCAACTTTGAATAGAAATTATTTCCTGGCCGTGTTGGGCTATTATAAAATTTTTGAATTTCATATTTAACCGAGCTAAAGCTAAAAGCTTACAGTTAACAAATCATAAATACCATTAAAATAACAAAAGTCTTATCAATTATATCTCTGGTTAATTATGGGTTGTTCGATCAGTTGATCATGGATTGTACGATTCGTTGATTATGGATTGAACGACTATTGGTTATTAAACAGTTATTTTCCATTGCAAATTTTGTTAAAATGGAATCAAGAGATTTAGAATGTCTGTCACAGACAGGGCAAAAGTTGTCACACTAATTGGAAGTGAATACTGTTGGAATATCACAAAGGGAAAATTCATCAAATTATTTACTAATTTAATTTTCTAAAAGGTTACGTGATGATTTTTCGGAATAAACGGAAGATAATATTTATTTGAATGTAATATCGAATCTAGAGTTATTCGAGAACTCTAACGAAATCCAGTAATTATATTTAAATACATCCATAAAATATTTTTATATTTCACTTCATCTTTCACACAAGTACAATGAAACAGTGTCTTAAACAGTGCCATTGCCTTGAATCCGTGGATCTTAAATACTTTTTCAAACTAAAAAAAAATGTGTAAAGTTTAAATTTAGTAAGAAAATTTCATTTAATTTCCTTGAAAACTTGAAATTGAATGATGTTAATTTTTAGAAATTATTATTTATATTTTTTTTCGCCACTCTCCGTTACTTCCTACAATTTTCTATATTAGAGATTCTTTTTTTTTTTTTTTTTTTTTCAATTTTCCGCTTTGCAAAGATATATTACACAAGTACCGTCTAACTATTATTTCCGGCCTAAATATGAATTTTTCTTTATTTCTCCTGTATTCAATTATCAAATTCTTTTAAAAGTTATATTTTGCATTTTTTCATAACTCCTATGAAAATAATTGATAAATAGTTATTATTTATAATAAACACAATTAAAGGTATTTTAGAGGAAGAAAAGATAATTTGGGGATTTCAAAAAAGGAAAATTCATCAAATTATTCACTAATTTAATTGTTCTATATAATTGTAAATTAAATTAAATAGAGATCAGGAAAAAACAGTGTGTCTTTGTCGATTATTTGTTATAAGTCAGTATGTAAAGTTTTTGATCTTACGTATCTAGCAGGTGCTGTTATAGACTTAAATTTAAATTTTAGAATGGAAAGTATGTAGTTTTGTTAGAGTGTCTTTTAGCCTGAACAATAGCTCAGTGAAGCGTATTTTTTCCGATTGGTCCAATTTTAATTTTGAAAAAAAGTGGTTATAGAATATTCTGCCTCTTGTTTAAAATGTTTCTTTTAAATTCAATATGACGGACCAGGAACTCCTAGCCTTGAGTTTATTTCTCTTTCACTCATAATCTACTTATTAGTTTCGCCAGAGAATTCCAAAATTTCCGTTGTTCCGGTTAAGATAGTTTGAAACAAAATTACAGAAATTTGGAATTATTGTGTAAATCTTCGAGCATCTTAAGCCTCGAAAGGATATATTCCTTTTAGTTGATTCCTCAGTGAAGTACTTAATATTTTGAATCTCCCTAAATAAACCAAAATAACAATAACACCTGATTTCTACAATAAAACGTTCAACAGGTCGTCTCCTTTTCGACTCCCCTCCGACGAAACTCCTCCCCTAGATTTCTTCCCCTCGACTCCTTTGGCGAGAGAGGGTTGTTTGTGGGCTAGCACTCGGGTTGTCCCGGCCCCATTCAAAGACGAAGGCCCTTTAATCTTGAACTAATTGGTACTGAGGACAGCCTCCGCCCTTAATGACCGTCGGGACATTCGAGATTAGCCGAGCGTCTCTTCTTGGGGAGTTCCTCAGCCATATGGTCCCCTTTCAGCTCACGAGGAGGATATATATATGTACGAAAAAGGAAGGAGTTTGAAATTCTGTTTGTAGGAATTTATTTATTATGTACCATATATAATGTATTTTTATTTACTAACTTGATGCAACCCATAACATATACTAAAATGGACTTGGCCATAATTAAACAGCTGATCAGAAGAAAAAAAAGATCAGATAAAAAAAAAACAAAAAAACACACACATATATATTCATTATTATTAATAAACCTTTTTTCTTTTAAATGTTCACCTTATTTTGAGATATCTATTTAGTTGTTTGTTCCAAAAATCGTTATATACCTTTTAGTGGACCACCCAAACACAACCTTCTTGTCGAATCTTTTAATCAGGTAAGAAAATCTAAAAGGTATTTATACGGGTTAAAAGAGCAGTTATGCAACTTTTCGGTGATTATTACAAACTTTTTTTTGATTTATTTTTTTTATTCACACCTGTCGTAATGGTAATGACAACCAATGAATGTGAGGTTGATTCGAAAAAAAATAATGTCATGAAAGGCATTACGAGGATCAGTGCCCAGCGGCACCTCACTCGGCGTGATATCTACATTAGGCGAGGAACAAACTTGATTTTGAAAAATTATGAATGCTTTAGTTAAAGGCCAAAAAAAAAAAAAAAAAAACCAAGAATATTAGTTACGAATTTTTTTTTAAATTTCTATAGGAAAATTTCTTAATTGATAGCTACTAACAATGAATAAGAATTTATTTTTAGTGACTTAAATTTATTTGATCTATTTTACTGAAATGGTCATTATTTTTTTTTTAGTAACATAAAAATAAAGAAAAATGGAGAAAGCGACTTGTCTTTGTCAGGTAAATATTTACCTTGTTTTGTTATATCTATTCAGCTGTTTGTTCCAAAAATCGTTACATAACTTTTAGGAGACCACGCAATCTCAACTCTCGTGTCGCCCCTCTTAATCGGTTAATAAAACCTAAAATGTATTGATACGGGTTGAAAGAGCAGTTACGCAACTTTTCATTATTCATTTTAACGTTGATTTTGAAAAAAAATAAATTATGAATGCTTTAGTTGAAGGTAAAAAAAAAAAAACAAATCCAAGAATGTTACTTATTTAAAAAAAAATCTATAATAAAATTTCGTATTTGAGATATTTAAAGGATGCTAACAACAATAAGGATTTATTTTTAATGACCTAAATTTATTTGGCCTACTTTACTGAAATTGTCATTAATATATATATTTTTTTATTGGTCACATAAAAATACATTCATTTATTCAGCCACACCTGTCATAAGCAATGACAATTAGTGGGTATGCTGTCGGTAAGTGTACTGGTAGTGGCTTGATCGATGTGATGGAGAGGAGTGCCCAGCGGCATCCCTTTCCGTCTTGATTCTAGCATCTTTTTAAACGAGAAAATCCCTCATCCTGATCCTTTTGAGCCTTCTGAGTGTGTTTTCGGGGATGTTAAATGAAGCCATACTTTGTATAAGTGTGTTAGTGTGTCCATGTAAGTTATTGTGAAATCGCTTATAGGATGTCCGTATGTGATCGTTAATTTTTGGCATTTAAAGGTCTTTATGTGATGTAATTTTTGTGACGTACCATGGAGCTTTAGTATGGTCCTGAAAGTTTTGGACTGAAACGTTTGTAGTTTTCGTATGTAGGTCGTTTTGGCTGTATTTGTGTCGCTCAATTTGTGAAGCGTAGATCCATATGAGCTTAAGTAGATAATACAATAGATAAGTAAGTGTTTAGTTTTTATTTTAAGTTTAATTTTTAACTTTTTTTTTTGTTTAACCTAGGACTCCACCTGGACAAACGTCTAAATTGCAATCCTAATTACATGACTATAATAAGGCCTATTTGGACTTACGCAGTTGAGCTATGGGGCTCCACCAAACCTTCAAATTCCTCTCGTATCCAATCCTTACAATCCAAAATCCTTCGTAAAATCCTCAATGCTCCTTACTTTGTTACTAATAAAATCATACAAAATGAGCTTAATGTTCCTAATGTATCAGATTTGGCCCAATCCAGAGATCTTTCCTTCCATAAAAAATTGCATAGCCATCCCAATCCTCTTGTTTCTATTCAATTTCTGATGACCCTCCGAGGCATCTGAAAAGAAGATGGCCACGTGATCTCCTAATATAGACATATTATTAGAATGCTACCAATGGGTAGTTTCTCGACATGTGTTTCATGTAATTATATCCATGTGCGAATTTACTAGATGAATTTTTTTTTACACAGTTGTAAATATGATATAAATAAAAAAAAAATTAATTTTGGGCTTCTTGAGAGAAGAGAGTATAACAGTCGTATTCTGAGGTTTGAGGTTTCTATGCTAAACTTGCTCTGCGCATGAAAGACAAAAACAATAATATAAAAAAAAAACATTTTATTAAAAAAAAGTTTTCTAGACTCCATTGTTGCAATGACAAGAACTCTTGGACATAGGTGTAGTATTTTTCGAACTACTATTACCAATAAATGTTTCATTGTATTTGGTCACCGTAACCTACAATCTGTACGGTTCTCCCTCTCTCCTTCTCTCCCCCCTCTCGAGATGGCAACAATTATTTAATAAAGCACTGCATTCTCTTTCTAATTTTATGTCACGACTGTTTATTATATTGTCGCCTTGATTATTTTAGAATACGCTACTGATAGCCAATACTGACATAGCCGCAATATCCCGCCGAAGAGGAGATGGAAGCGAGACCCTAATGATCCAGAGACAGCCTAGCCGAGGGTACGTGCCCGGACTCTGGAACCTCCAGAACAGTCATATCCAGGCCCACATGGGAAGGCTCATTGTTATTCAGCTCGCCTGGAGCCACTCCATACCCTTCCAATGAATATATTGTATTCTTCGTTTATAGCAAAATAATTCCTCTTTCGGTCCCACACTCCGGACGGTTCGGACCAGAAGATAAACTTTATGGTTTCGCAAGTCGTTATGTTTTTATACCGGTTAAAACTGCTTAAACAATAAGTAGGATGGCCGAATATTGCGTTTCACAAACCCATCTTCATAAAATTATTATAAAATATTCGCAAAATGGCTTCATCTTATCTATATTACAACTTGTATATATAGATAATTCTCAGAAATGTGGCGTTTTCAATCAGGAGATCGGTATACTTTTTCTATTAAATGAGTTATTAAAATCCCATATTATATCATAAGATAATAATAATATATTTATTTATTCTTGAACAAGTCCCTTTATAATATATAGGGACAGTAATGTAGGCTTTTGAAACATAGAAAATTATCACAAAAATTAAAACGGATGGACATTGTAAATTTAAAAATGTATAAGTTGTCTTCTATCTTCATCAATAAAAAAAAAAAAAAATGGTGTAGAGATGGTTGACCGTGATATAATATGAGAAGGAGTTGGTCGGGACGGTTAAATAAATACTAATTTTTTAAAATAGTATTTTAATTGTTACAACGACGTTTGACCCAATTTGTAGGTCTACAAAAGATATAGCATATAAACGGTACATGGTGAAAATAAAATAAATAAATTATAAGTAGATATTAAATAAGAAACAGTTGTCTGATAAAGAAATAATAAGATTAGATTAGATATATAGTGGATGACAGTATAGTTAGAATATTAAGTATTACATATATATAAGATACAAACAAAAATAGAGAATGTGTGTGAATAAAAATAGAAAAAAAAGGTAAATATGTAGGTTAAAAGTAAATAGATTGTGATATCTGAAAAATGGTGATGCAGATGCGAATGTCTTGTAAAAGTCTTTGTTCTCTCATCTAGTGGCTGTTCCTGTTGCTTAATGCCTTCCTCTCTCTAAAGTTATTTGACGCTCTTTAAAACTATATTTTAATGTCCTCTTAACATATTTTTTGAATTTGGAGATCTTGAAATATTTATATTATTTGAAAATTCGGATTCAAATTTTTGCACGACCGCAATAATTTCCCTTACTGAAGTACTAGATATTTTATATATGAGTGAGTAAAAAAAACTCTGAAATTAATAAAACTTCATTTCAAATCCAAACACCATCGGTTACCTCATCTCTTGATGTAAACTGACTGCTGCCAATAACACTAGCTGACAAAAAAAAGTTTATTGTTTCCGGAATGAAAGTGGCTAATTTTCATTATTCATTATATATACATTCCCATCGCCATCGCCACATATATTATTACAGTAAGGCTCGAAATCAGTTTTTTACAAAATATAATCTCCTATCATGCTCAAATACCATGAATGGGATACGGTTGGATTCAAAATTTCACAGGGCGTTAGCGAATGGTATTCTCCACTTTTGCTTTTCTTTCTAAAATTAATAAAGTCGGTACAAACATTTTGCTAGGCTTGAATACTGAAACGGTGGTAGGTCTGTAGATCGAAACGGGGCAAATTGGACTTTGAAGATTTTGATGCGTACATCAATACTCGGGTAGTTCCCCTGGAACTATCGGATCCTGCGTTTTTTAAGCTCAAAAGCGTACTATCTTCGAGATAACGGAAGGCATAGGGTTCGCATCCACACCACCTTACATCAATTGTAATACTGTCATTGAATACATGTATTATTTCGTCGACTTTAGGCCTCTATGATCGAGAGAGGAGTTTATATTATTTACCGATGGTGTTTTTGATCGGCAAGCTATATTTGTTTGTTATGGCATTAAGCGTAAAACTTCGAGGCCAACAACGCCTGAGTTTAATTTTGGTAGTCTACCAATATTTAAACATGGTGTTATCAGATAGCTCATACCTTCAACCTAAATGTAAATTTCAACTCCCTCTTGATTATAACTGGCACCATTAGACTGCGCAATGTTTAAAAGGGCAACGCTCTGACGTGCCCGGTCGCCATAGCCTCATCAACGTTTAGTATCATATTTAATCCAGTTTGTATGTAAGGCTCTCTATCTGTCACTATTAATGTGTAAACGTATTATTAAAACATTTTTCTTGTAAGCTAATTCCCTGGAGTAAAGAAAATATAAGATAGGATGTAAAATATATCTAAAATTAGTTTTTAAAAACCTTGTGAAATGTCTTCGCTGAATTTTCTTTTATGTTGGAATAATCGTGTTTTTTTTAGTATTCTTAAATATATAAAACCGAGAATATGTAAATATTAGTAGGTAATTTACAAGAATAAGAGATATAAATAAAATAAATTGTTTTCAGATAAAACTTAAGGAAATGTATTGTAGAATATAAGGAAGAAGCCCGTAATACTCCTTAAACTAAAAGGAGACTTGAGGATTAAGGAAGCTTAGGTTAAGTTTAAGGAAGCTCACGGAGAAGTACACTTTTTTAATTTATTTTTTTCTTTCTTTTTGCGAGGGTTATTAGTTGATTTAGCAAAACCATCTAAGTACAACGAGTCCCAACGAACTTCAAACATGGTAGGTGGCATTTCGGAACCCCAAATATTTCTTCTAATATACACTTAATTAATGAATAATCACTTCCATTCCCCAAGTCGAAAACCTCAAAAACCATTGCAATAATAACTGATTCAATAAATTTCCTAAAAGGTGTGAATAATATGTGCCCAAACCACGGAAATATTCTAAAAATCCATACGTATCGAAACAAACTCGGAAAAGATCTCTCAGATTAAGCAACCAAGCAATCACTTACCCTTCTCGGCCGGGACGCTGTCATTCTAACACAACAGGATATAAGCCTTCCCGTAAAAAGATAAACATTTCTTAGCTGGCAATCCATGTGGAATGAGAGCCCACCAAACAATTAAAAAAAAAACATGATCAAAACCAAGTGGTCCTGTCCAAAGAAAGGAAGTAATCATAATCAGACTAAGAATAGGCCATACCTCATTAATATCTGATAATCAAACAGACACCGCCGAAATGCCAACGCTGTAATAATCCTTACACTGTAAATACACTTACACCAAGCCACATTTTACAACAATGTTCTTTTTATAAATCAAATTTAACCAGTTTTTACACCTCCAATATCAAACATTTTAAAAATTACGAAGAAACAATAAAGTTAGTATTACATTATCTAAAATTAAACACTCTTTTAAAAAAAATATATAATACTTGTTCATAGATAAACAAAATTAAACGCGGGCGTTGATGGCCTCGAAATTTTATTATTTAAAGCTATAATAAAAAACGAAAACTTCATAGAATAGATGACTGGTTTGTACAATATTTTTCAGAAGCAATCCGACAAAGTATAAAGAGTTATTGAAAATGAAATGTCAAAAAAATAGTATTTGCTCCTATATCATTTGATAGGATGTTGCTTTCTGATCGGGTTCTGTGATAAGAGTCAACGGTGGGTGACCTTTACAATAATATTTCTATCCTTAGATTTATTTTAGTTTCTAGATCTGTCGTGGGAGGATTTTTTTTCTATGACAAAACCTTTAAATTATGTATGTTATTTATCTTTTTTCTACAAATAATATTTATGTTATCGCTTCTTACGAAAGAGAAAATATGTCCACCTTAAGTAAACACAGATATGGATTTAACTCCTATCCCATTCAGAATCGGACCATGCATTAATGCAAAAGAAACTTTTAACATTAGTGTTGCCTTGTCATGTTATGTATTTATCCTCATCATATTTGCTGAATGTATATTAAGTGTACAACTGTAAATTTCTTAAATAATAATAAAAAAAACAAAAAAAACATTAGTGTAAACCACAACTTTTTTTTTGACGATGGATCTGTGTAAATTGGTTTAATTTACAACAAATTCAGTGATTTTTATATTTAGTTTTATCTCTAATGCCAATTAGTTTATTATTCACGAAAAACTACTGAGAAAATAGATACCTTCGGGGTCAAAAGTTTTTTTATAACTAAAAAAAAAAAAATCCACTGACTTTAGCACTAGTGACGCGGTTGAGGGAGTAACGTAGGGATCTCTTGGAGTCCTGCTTTTCCTTCTAAAGTTGGAGGGAGAAGCTTGGCTTGGGATTTTCTACGTACTTGTATATAGGTATGACTGTGTTTTTAATTTACTTATCTTTAGGTTATTTTTTTTTTGTATTGCCTATAGTTTTCGATTATTATTTTAATTTTACATTTTTTGTATATATGGTGTGAATGTGATCATATATCACTATAAATATTGTCCACGTGACAGATTGTAATATCTCTAAATAAATAAATTAAAATTTTTTCTAAAAAACAAAGTAAATTCTCCTTAATTTTAAACAAGAAAATAGAAAACTACAGATGAATGAATCAAAATATCAAATCTAAAGAGTAGTGATAAGGAAACATCGCTGAAAAAAAAAGATCCAGCCTTACTCAAATAAAAAATTAAGTTATAAAATCAACCAATAGAGTATTGTGGCGTGATTCTACTTGAATTTCATATACCATTTTATTATGTGTTTACAGCTTCAAAAATATTATTAAAATACTATTATAGTTCTAAAAATACTATTATAGTTGCTCCCTCTTTTGGGTGTATAAAGCTAATTATCTGTTAATGAGTTTAAAATATGTCTATTATTGGTACATTTACCATAAATGAACGTTTTGTTCAAAATTGTATCCGGAATCACACACTTTTCTAAATGTCCTTTGAGATAGATTGTAATATTTTCAATAAACAAGAATAAAAAAAAAAAATAGAAATAGAAAATCCAAACTCTCTGTTGAAAATAAAATACTTATCTACAAGACAATACTGAAACCTACTTACGGACCTGAACTGTGGGGAACAGCAAAATTTTCTAACATCAAACGCATCCAATCCATCCAATTCAAAGTCCTACGAACAATAGCCGATGCTTCTTTCTATATAACCAACAAAACCCTACACCATGACCTTAATATCCCATTTGTCCTAGACCTTATCCCATCAAAATTCTCCAAATTTCACCATAACCTTACCCATCATCCAAATCCTTTTGTACAATCCCTACCTAGCACCATCCAACCCCCTATAATCCTCCAAGAAGGTTAAAAGGCAGTGGCCCCGCGACCTTTTATAGTTTGTAAATATTGGAGTTCTGGCAATGGCCAGATTCTCCACTCACGACACGAGTCTGTGTGGCTGCTAAATCACTCTCGCTCAATCTCCACTGGGTTTAGCCCCAGTGACGCGGTTGAGAGAGAAGTGCAGGAATCTCCTGGAATCATACTTTACTCTCCACAGTTGAAGAGTTAAGTCTGGCTCGGAGTTCTCTCGCCTGATTGTAAATAATTTTATACTTTATCCTATACTTTTTTTTTGTATATATATATTATTTTTCTGTATAATTTATTTATTTTATTGTACATAGAGTTTGAATGTGATCTCTGAACACTATTATAAATGTCCTTTGAGACAGATTGTAATATTTTCAATAATCAAGTTTCAACAAAAAATATATATAATTGAGTCTTGTTTTATTTCCAACATGTGGAGACCAAAGAATGGCTCGGAGTTCTGGGAGCTGGGCGGACGTAGATGTTGTATATAATTGTTACAAATGTGTATAAGAAGATTAATTCTATGTGTCTTTAAAATTCTTCTGTGATCAGCTGGATCTTCCTCAAGTCCTATGAAGCTGACATTACGACATTGAAGTCTTCTCCCATCTCAATGTCTGAATAGTTCATAAACTTTACTGTCCCAGACTATTCTGGAACCTGCACCCAAAGGTATTATACCTTGAGGACTCTTCCAATTTGATGGCGTGCGTTTACGAGAGAATAGCAGTCCTACTGAATACAGGAGTTAAATGATTCTACTGGGACACTCAGCTAAGGAGGTTGACAGTCTGTTAACGAGTATTTCATTGAGCATTCTTAGGGCTATGAATACTTGAAATATCTGCTATACCAACTTTTAACATTAAATAAATAAAAACGTTTTTTGTTAATCACACCTGTCAAATGTATTATTAAAAATTAATGAATTAGATTATTGTAATTATGAGACATTGAAATAAAAAACATCTGGTGTGTCCACTCACACCACTTTTCTACCTATTTCGGAAAGTTTTTATATCTTTACATATGTTCATGAAGAAACAAAAACGAATTGAACTAGATTTATGTTCCTGAAAATTTATCAAACAAAGATTTGAGTACGATTTATTTCATAAACTACAGCAATGTAAACCGGCTGAAAGTAGATCAGTGTAAAAATTTCAGTACTCACTAATATTGCTGATCAAAAACATTTTGCCATAGCATTGTATTGTTAAACAATAATTTCTGTTAAAAGTAGAGGAAATAGTGAAGATTGTGTGATGCGGGCAACAGATTTTCTTACTATCACTTAGCCATCATCATTCTCTTATTCGCCCCTTTCTGTCACCAGAATATGAACTCGTAATATTACATTGGAAATTGAATAGCTGTAACTTCGTTAATAGTTGTCCAAAATGAACGATTTTTATATACCTTTGAAGAGAATTTTATTACATTTCAAATATAGCGGCATCGAAATTTACGGCATATTTGAGTGTAAAAAATAGAATAAGCTGTATCATCGCTAATACTGGTTAGATTCCGACGATTTTTTTTTGTTTTGTTTGTAATTTAATTCCCTTTCAAAAATTTTGCTATAAATTTTACCGTTTAAGATATACTTAGGGAGTTAGGCCCAATAACATTTTTCTATTCTTTATAATTTTTTTTCTGAATTTTTTCGGGAATGTTGTCTATATACAAAAATTGCCTGGACAATGATTAGAACATTATAGGAAAGTTTCTAAGGATCAAAATCGTTAGAGCCGTTTTCGCGCTTCAGTGTATAGAAAAACATGTTCTTCATTTATTGCGCGCAAGCTATTGCGCATGAAGCACTGAATTTCTGTCACAGGCATCAGTAGCCAAAACCCTACAAAATAAAAAAAGAAGCAACAAAATCAGTTCAGTAGTTCCTGTGAAAATCTTGGCACAGACAGACAGATAGACCAATGGCTAAAAACGTGTTTTTCGGACTCAGGGGGCTCTGAAACATATAGATCCGTCGAAAACCGCATATCGGAAATTTGACCCGATTGCAATACTTTCTTTACATAGTATAGGTAGGAAAGTTAAAATCTACAAAAATATTGGCAATTTTTATAAAAATATTTATATTTTTCAAACATCTTAGGAAATGTACTTTCTAAATCGTACTTATTATACATTATAAATGAGTTCATTTGATTTTTGTTGTTGTTTAGTGTAGAATATTTCTTGGCTAGATGATTACAGCTAATGATAGACACAGTTGGGAATGGAAGTTACTGACTAACGATATTCCCCTAGATGCAAGTTTGAGGAGTTCCATTCAATTGTTGGTGAGTGGTCTCGTTATAAAGCTGCACCTCACTAACTGGCTAGGCTCTTACTGTGAGTCTAATAGAAAGTTCTGCATCAATGAAAATATAATCTAGAATTTAAGTTTAAATTTTAAATTGGCACGTGTGCCATCCTTGAATGGTTTTCATTTTGAAAATATCAGCTGGTTTTAACTCTTTAATGCATAGTGGCCTCTTAACCTCCGTTGGCCATCCTATACTAATTCCTGATATTAAAAAATAATACAAGTTTTACAAATATACTAAAATAAAAACAGAAAAAAATCCTACACAAGCCTCACATAGTTTACATCAACTAACTCATTTACATCATCACTAACAAAAGTAAACGAGTAGTGCAAACTTTGAAAAATTCGACTCAACCAAGAAAAATCCCAATAACTTCCAAGAATGGCAAAGACGGTGGGACAACAGCGCACCTAGCAAATTAAAAACAATAAAGAAAGAGATGCAACAGCAGTCGTAGAGAAGAGGTCGTCCTCACGCTTCTGAGGATCGGACATACTAACTAGACTGACTCACCTCCACCTCATAACAAAAGATTCTATCCCCCGATGTCAAAAGTGTGACCATTCATTAAATATAAAACATATTTTGGAAGAGTGCCCTTTTTACACCGCAAGATTAAAAGATTTTGGAATAATCCAGAATATATCAGCATCCCTGGGAAATCAAGAAGAAATCGTTACCAAAGTCATCAAGTTCCTGGATAGTGAAAGACTTAAAAAACACATTTGACAGGCTTTTTTATTTACATCTTTATTTATTAATTTTTTTTATCTATTTATTTTTATTATATTTTCTCCTATTATTATTTATTTCTTTATTTTTTCACTTGATTTCATTTCATTTTAAATTCATTTGTTTATTAATCTCAATTCATTTATTGATTCTACTGCTATTTTTTAAAGTTTATTTATTTATACATTTTTTATACATCTTATTACCTATAAATGTCTATTATTATCCTTATTTATTTATTTTATTCTATCAATCCATTTCTTTGTTTATTTTATTTTTTATTTTCTTATTATTTTTTTATTTTATTTTTTTATTTATTTATTTTTTATTTTGTTTTTTGTACCAATCATCCAAATAGTATTAAATGATGTTATTTAGTTGATCGGGCGCTTATGACGTGGATGTTTTGCGCCTAGGAATCGAAACAAACAAACAAACTTACTTTCACTCTTTGACGTGAAACATAACATGACCTATTATTTACCTTGACAATAGCAAAATTTCACAAACAGATAAAATACAACATGTTGGACTGAAATCATATAGAAGAATGACATGGGGACCACATATAAAAAATAAAATAAAAAAAAGAACGTTAAACCTCAGACTTCTTTCAAGATTCTTCGTAAGATTTACAACTGTATACATTTCAAAATACATCCAGTAAATGTACACACGGTAATAATACAATTACCTGAAACAATTTTTGAGAAACTACCCATTTGGAGTACTATAATAATATATTTACATAAGTAGATCACCAGGCCATCTTCTTTTCAGACGCCTTGGAGGATTATCAGGTACCGAAGAGGAAGCAAGGTTTGAAACGAGAGGGTTCGGATGGTTTTGAAGTTTGTTATGGAAGGATAGGTATCTTGATTGGACTAAATCGGAAACATGTGGTACGTTAAGGTCGTTATGAATGGTTTTATTTGTGAAAAAGTGAGGAGCATTGAGGAGTTTACGAAGGATTTTGGATTGTAAGGATTGGATACGAGAGGAATCCGATGGTTTAGTGGAGCCCCAAAGCTCAATTCCGTAAGTCAAGATTGACATTATTATAGTCATGTATATGAGTCTTTTGTAACATATAGACAGTTTAGAGTGGTCGAAAACTTCGAGCAGTTTCTTGTGTCACTCTTGCATGAGGATTCTAACTGAGCCGTTTGTCCAGATGGAGTCCTAGGCATCGGATTTAGTCAACAGGGATAAGTGGGGAATTGTTAAGGGATACTGTAGGACGGGAAGTCATAGGTTCATGTCGAAGAGTGACGCTAATTTGATGGGATTTATTGTGACTTATTTCAATTTTCCAGTTTTGACACCATTCTTTAAGGTTTGTAATTTGTGATAGAAGAGTTTTAGGTACAATCAATGAATCTCTATTAAATAATAGGATACATGTGACATCAGCATATGTGATTGGTCATGTGATGTCAGCTGTATATACTGTGTAATGGATAGAATCTAGGATATTACCTTGAGGAATTCCAGCAGACTGACAATCAAAATTAAAATTAAAAGAGAATCTGAACACTTACATTTATCTACTAAAGCCTGTATTTATCTACGTTTCTCAAACATAGGGAACCTCCAGAACGACCAACATACGAAAACTACAAACCTTCATGTCAAAAAGTTTTAGAAGATGGTCTCGTGATCTCTTTATGTAGACATATTATCAGAGTGCTGCCAATGGGTATTTTCTTAGCAAGCGTTTTTATGTGATTATATTCCTTTGTATACATATTTACTTGATATACTTATATTGTAATACAGATGTAAATATAATGAATAACTATAGCATTTGTGTATAAGGTACATTCATTGTGGTTATGAAAATATTTATGTAATATTTTATCATGAATTATTCTTATCTCTACGTGAAACCATTCAATTCGAGACCGTTTATTATAAACGCGTCAAACCTAGCTCATGGCCACGAATAACATGCCTGAAAACTCAAAAGAAGCTGAATGAGGAATTTCCTCACATACAAATACTAAAATCTCGTCAAGAAGGAATGCCGCTGGGCACTCCTTTTCCTCACGCCAATCAAGCTACTATCCGTATTTTTACCGGCAGCAGACTCGCTAATTGCAAGTACTTCTGACAGTTTTATGTTAAGACATTAAGATAAAAAAAAAGTTATTTGAGGATTATGTTTTATGAGCTAGGTTTGACGCGTAGAGCATAAACGGTCTCGAATTGAATAGTTTATTCACGTAGAGATAAGAATAATTTATGATAAAATATTACATTAATATTTTCATAACCACAATAAATGTACCTTATACACAAAGGGCTAGACATCGTAAACAATATCAGCTGAGTTAATGTTCTTCAACAGCTGTAATCCGAGACCGGAAGGAATGATTTAGGCTGTTTCGTTTTGAATAAATAATTAAATTCGACGAATCCATGAAAGAGTGCGTGCCCGCTCTGTGTCGTGTGCAGTTTGATAAGACAAGGAGGTTGCAATAAAATAAAAAACTTAATAAGCCAAAGAGCATGTATTATGTTAATAGGATTCGTTCGGTAGTGTTCGAGTTTACCGAGGCTTAAGGAGGGTGAAACTTCCAATAGATCGGGCAGCAAAGTATCGACATATCGATTCGTCTTGTAATTGATATTAACAGTCTAATTAACGCAAACACAATTATATTTAACAGGCATTGCACTTGAGATTATAAAATAATACTTCTATTATAAAAGTTTTTTTAAATAAACATTTAAAACTTTTCTTTTCTAATTGATGTTTCAATAACAGACAACTCCTAACGTTGAACGATGTGAAAGTACTATTCTTTTATTACTCACTTAATACTTTTGAATTTGAGCGTCTCTTTCAGGGCATTTTTTATAAAATGATTTTTTTTTTTGCTATTTATAAAACACGAATTCTCTCTCTCGATAGCCTAGAGGTGCCGTCCAATAGATCTTTGTTTATATATTTTTTTCATCATTATTTGTTTTTAATGTAAGATTAAATTGTTATTAATCTTGAAGAGAAGGATGGTTGGGGTGATCAGTCAGAAATAAGAAGGCAAAAATAAATAATAATATTTATTTTAACATTTGCCGACGTTTCGATCCGATAACTGTATGAGAAACATAAATAATGTAGGTAAAAAAATTGAAGTAAAATGAAGTGGGTAGAATAATGACAATATTAAGAACTAAGAGAGAGAATCACTTTATTATCATAAAAGGGTGCTGCCCAATTACATTGGGTTGCTTTAAACACAGCATACTTATTAATCGCTACAGACAATTTTCCAAAAGTAATATACAATTATATAGTATTAACAACATATATGAGCATAATATACAATTTTTTTTTTATCTATATATATATTTTTTTATCATAATTTTTTTTCCTATATTTTTATTTATTTTTTTATTTTATTTTTTTTAATAATAACCGTTACAAAGCCTGGAATGATGAAGTAAACATAATCAAAAAAGGTGACATAAGTATTAAAATGGTAATCTTAGAATAAAATGTAAAAAATGAATTTTAAGTTATATAAGAAATTAAAATAATAAAAGTTGACCTTTTCTAAAATATCTATCGGAGACTCCATACCTGGGCACAATATAGCAAAGATTTTAACACAATTATTATTAATTGATTTGGCTTACCTTCAGAATCGGTGTTTGTTCAAATCCACGACCGATGCATTGAAATCATTTATTCTTCTAGGCCTGGAAAATTAAAAAATATCGAAGGAAGTTAATCGCTTGTTCTATATACCATAAATGATAAACAGTCAGGACGACCAAATTTTTCATGGATCACTAATAAAAATCTTAAAAATGACTGCGTCCTGACTATTTATGAACTGACTATGAAAATAAAAAATATTATGTTATTCTAGAGCTTAACAGTACAAAGATATGTAATTTTATATAAAAGCTTAGCGGGTATCTGACTTCGGGACAGGAATTTAAATAGGAGGGTTTAAATGTAGATAGGGAGGGGGAATGCCGAATTTTGATAAGGAGGGAATTCCAGAAATTAACAGAGCGAACAATAAAGGAGTTTTGGAACGAGGCAGATCTGTGAGAAGGGATGTGAAGTTCGGAAGGTCGTGATCTTGTGGAAAAGGAGTGGACTGAGGACTTGAATTGGAGAAGGTTGTAGATGTAAGGACGATGGTTGTTGATAATTTGATAGAGGAACGTACCTAGGAAATATTGTCTTCTAAGGGAGGGGAAGAGCCCCCTTAACTCAGTGTAGTGGTGAAAGACATGGGAGTATCCTGGGGCTCCAATTACAAATCTTACCCAAATTTTCAATAGTCTTTTCAGTTCAGTCAGATCTACTTAGAGTAACATGAGGGTAAGTCAACGTAACTAGTTTTAGCCAGAGATCAGAGAGTTACGAGGGTTGTTGTGATTTCGGGTAACTCCAGATATTCCTTATTCTTATCGATTTCGGTCTTTAATATCGAAAACAGTAGAAAATCCAATAAAAAATATAAATATCGCCGATATCGAATTATATCGATATCAAAATAAAATTTTTGAGGTACTTAACAAATGTATCGTCGGTTTATTGCAAAAAGTCATTCAGTAACTTTCTTAGTCTTAACTCACTAAGAACTTTGATATATATTTTTTTTTATATCAGGAAATTGTTTGATTTCGTAACTATATTTGATACATAAAATATAGATTCGTGTCATATCAGTGATGTTACTTTGTTTTTATTGATAAATAAGTGGAAAATTCGCAAAAAACTTTCACTTCCAAAAATCATTCTTGTTAATTTTCGCAATAACACTACGATATGAGATGTGTGCTTTGATAGTATTGGAAGTAAATTTTATAATATATGGAAATATTATAGGTTTTACATTTGAATGTTTTAAAAATGATTAGTAGGTATATGTTAATAAGTTCATTTTATGTTTTTTAAATATTAAATTGATTTATGTTTATAATATGATTTAAAAGATTGAAATTCGTCATTGCATTTTTTTTTAATATTACGATACTTTGTTTATTGGCCGATGTCGATATCACAACGTCCATAAACTTATTAGTACGGAAATTTTCGTCAAATTTTGACACATTCAAGGAGTTTTTCGCTTTTTGCTCTTGTGTTTTAAGTATTGTCCATCTCTACAGTACTTCTAAACGTGTCATGGGGAACAAGTAAAACCAGGTTTTTTACAACTCTACAGCTCTCCAAACTGAGTTTGAGCGTTGAAAATTTGTAGAAGTAAAAAGTTGTTTTTATAATAGTGCATTTCGTGGATCTCGAATTCGTTATAACACCCCACTTTTTAGGGGAGAAGATAGGGACTTAAAACGGTTTTTCCGTTCCTTTTCAGTCCAACCAAAAAAAATTAACAAAAAAGCCTCCTCAAAATCAAGTTGAAGACGTAAATTTAGTTAGTGGTAAACAAGCATAATGTAAGTATATATTGCATAATGTATATTTTGGGGTCTTAATTTTTCTCTAATCATCATCATGTTTTGCAAGATTTTTCTATTTAATTTTATTTTCTATCTAATTTTTTTTTACTTTCCTACCTATACTAGGTAAGGAAACTATTGCAATAGGGTCAAATTTCCAATATGCGGTTTTTGACGGATCTATACGTTTTAGAGCCTCCTGATAAAAATCGTTCATTTCGGACAACTATTAACGAAGTTACATCTATTCAATTTCCAATGTAAGATTGCGGATTCATACCTTGGTGTCAGAAAGTAGTGAATAAGAGAAAAAAAATATAAGTAAGTGAAAGTAAGAAAATATATTGCCCGCATCACACAAGTTTCACTATTTCCTCTACCTTTAACAGAAATTATTGTTTGAGAATACTAAGCTATGGCAAAAAGTTTTTTAACATCAATATTAGGAAGTATTGAAATTTGTACACTGATCTACCATAAGCCGGTTTAAATTGCTTTAGTTTATCAAATAAATCGTACTCAAATCTTATGTTTGAGCAATTTTCAGGAAAATGTATCTAGTTCAATTATTTCGGTTTCTTCATGAACATATGTAAAGATATAAAAACTTTTCTGAAATAGGTAGGAAAGTCGTCAAAGGGTTGAAGAAAATATATATTTAAAAAATAATTTAATCTCATTTTAAATCTTTGAAGCAAAATCCTAAGTGATTGAATAAACGTTATGATTGAACAGTGAGTGCTCCATCCATCAATCACATTACACGGATTGATGATAAGACCGGAAGCGAACATGGTTCCAGTTGGAGGAACAAATTATCGAGGTGGCGGAGTAAATGTTGATAGGGCACTCACTGACCCAACTTCCGGTGGAGATGGCCACTTTGCAGTTTTGAGATTAAGAAAGTTTTTCAACCGCGGGAACCTCTTGAAGGAAAAATCAAAACTTTCCTCCAACTCCTCCCCCTCGCTATCCAAAGAGTTTAGTAAACACCCAGAAAATTAAATATCAACTCCGGCTAAACCAATTTACATTATAAAACAGTATCGGGAATACTAAATGCAGCCGTGTATTCCCTAATCGAAATAACAAAAGGCCTTTCAAATCAGGGAATCACTTATGTATTCACAAGAGCTCGTGAAATCATTTAACAAGAAATGAATTATTTTTTCTTTGTATTAATGAGAAGTTCGTTTGTTTGTTTCGATGTCTAGGCGCAAAACATCCAGCTCATCAGCGCCCGATCAACTAAATAATACTACGTTTATAGTGTTTGGATGGTTGGTACAAAAAATAAGAATAAAAAAAAGGATGAAAATAATTAAATAAAAGGATTGATAGAATAAAAAAAATAACAATAGACACTTATAGATAATAAGATAGAATAGATAAATAAACAAACTTAAAAAAACAAAACAATAAATGAGTTGAAATTAATAACCAAATGAACTTTTAAAATAAAATGAAATAAATTAAAAATAAAATAATAAATAAAAAAAATAATAAATCTGCAAAGGATCTTAATTTATAAACTTGTCATATATCTTGTTTAAGTCTTTCATTATCTGGAAACTTGATAACTTTGTTAACGATTTCCCAAGGATGGTGATATATTTTAGGATGTTCCAAGATTTTTTAACCTTGCGGTGTAATAAGGGCACTCTTCCAAAACATGTCGTTTGGTTAATGACTGGTCACACTTTTGACATGTGCGATCCTCAGCCGCGTAAGGACGACCTCTTCTCTGCGACTGCTGCGTCTGAGAAGTTATAGAAATACTAAAAAATACCATTGAATATTTTTTATAACGTTCTAAATGTAGTTTATAAAATTATTCAAAATTCACTATAAACTGTACAAATAAAATAAAAAAATATATAATTAATTTTTATATATAGTTGTAAAACTCGACATGTCCCGTGATTGTAAGATAAGTTTATTTTCTTTTGCAGGTATGAATTACGACCAATAAGGGTTTTATGTATGGAATGATAACAGTACATAACTTCTTTAAAATATGTTTTTATTGTAAAATCTATTAAAAATCCTTGGAGAAATCAAAATACAATGTCTGATGAAGATATAGTGATAAACAACTCTAACACAATAATAAGTACTATACTTCATGAGATTATTTTATTTTTATAAATATGAAGAAAATATTGGAAAAAACTTCCTGAAAGGCTTAAACTTGAGAATTGTATTTCTGAAAAGATTTCACTCGAGTATTTTATTATTGAAAGTTTAGCTTATTTTTTTTTTCATAAACGTTATAAAAAAAATGTATATGTAGAATTCCATAAGAGAATAATTTTAATACCTTTTACTGAGCGTATAAAGATATTTGAGCCTTTTTTGTAGCATTTAATATAAATTCCTAAAGCAAATGTTTTTACGTAGTCTGTTAAGGATTACAGGAAAAAACATTCAAAAATGAAAATATCTGGTTAATCCACTTACACGATTGTTTTTTTCGTCTTGGTTCCTATCTTTTAAATATGATTTATAGTTGGTTCTTTTTTACAGAAGATAGTTAATCTTTTTATTCATGAGCGAGGTATTTTTTTTCACGCTTAGAACCGATAACGTTTACTTGGTTTTTGTGTTTTAGATTTCGAGGAACGAATTTGGTTCTCTTCTTAGACAGGCTTAGTCTTCTAGGAAATAGTGTGCAGACGACCTAAATTTAATTTCATATAATTCCATTTAATAATTAAAATTAATATAGATAATTGTTAAGAATTCAATGGTTTTGAAATGTGGAAAGAAGCAATGAATATATGGGAAGTGCGGAATCAGTGTGACGGGCATAACACCAATTGCCATTAATTTTATTTGATGAAGTTGTCAATGATTTTGACATTGATAGATAGTCAAATATAAAATTTATTAAATTCCGTTTATTTCATTTTCTTAGGTGAGCGTTTTCTTGGACTATACTTAAAAAACAAAACAAAAGAAAAACGGCTACTCTCCTATATTTAGATTTCATAATACAAGAAATCACAAACCTTGAAATATAATTAATTGTGTAACCAATAGAAACAGTGATGATGTTGTAGTGTTCTACTTAGTAGACTTTTTGTGTGTGTGAGTGTTTATTTTTGACTTTCACAAAATTCACTTCATATGTGTGACTATATCTTTCTGAAACAGTTCGGGAATTATTCATAATTAATAAAAATAAACGGATAACAGCTAAAAATAATCTGTGTCTGTTGTCATATATAAATTTTATATGTAATAAATAAATCAAATACAATTTTCTTTTATTTATATTTTCCCTAATCTGGCTCAGGGAAACACTATAGATGAATAATTAAGGAAAAAATTTATTATGTTTAAAAATCTTTATAGCTATTTTAGCATTACTGCCTATAAAATACGAAATCGAATTTATCATGTTTGATTCTTTTCTGATCACGATTGCTCGGTTTCCCTCATCTCAAAATTTTAACGAAAAATCCAGTACATCATAAGCTGGGCGATCTGGAATCATGGTGCTAACGCATGGAGGAGAAAACCCAATCAAGAACTGTTTACAGAAACTGAACAATCAATATATCATATTATAAAGGCAAGGAGATAAAGTTGAAACGGTAGAAAATCATCAGGAAGTATCTGTACAACGCTCAATACCTTAATAGTATGCAACAGACTACGTTAAAGGCCAAAAAAAAAAAAAAAAAAATAGATCGAATCAATTAAAGCAGAGATCGCTGGTTAAGGCGGTAAAGTATGGAAAATAATTATACATAATATGCCATTTTTTATGCATTTATTTTTTTCTGTATTGAGTAATATTAAATGTTGTCACAATAAAGAACATTAGTGACAGAGAATCTGCAAATAATGTTTTCTTTTCTTTATTATATTTTCTCTGCTTTTGGTCGGAGAAAACAATATATGGAAAGCTAAAGCCTTTAAGAAAAATACTTTACTGCGTTTCTTCAAAATATTTAGACCTATTTTAGGATTATAGCTATAAAAAACGATATATAATTTATCATTTATGATATTTTTGTGATCATGAGTATTTCTTTCACATTACAACATTCCTTATAAAATAACGTTCTTTTGTCGTAAACCTATAACTCCTTGATTAACTAATATTCCACTCATCGATGTTCAACAAATCCACTATTCAATATGGAATCCTCATACAAGGCTTAAACGATAAGAAACTGCTTGACGTTTTTAATTCAATTAATTATAATAGGTTCATTGAAATGATTTTAATATGGCCTACATTAATAAAGATATAAATATAAGCAGTTGAGCTTCGAAGTTATGAATTTTGTCACAAATAAAATCATTCATGAAGATCTTATTGTTCCATGTGTTACTGATTTGGTCCAATTCAGATAATTATCCTTAAGGTACTATTCTATAAGGTACTTTACTGCCAGTCTTAAGGTACTATTTGGCTGGTACTATAAACGTCAGCGATTCCATACTGCCAAACATGCTTGTCTATTTCGCCGAAATTTCTCACCGTTGCGGCCAAATCCTCACGATTTAGATTCATGTTTTGAAATAATTTAAAATAAAATATTAGCTTTAAATGTAATTTTTATTATTATTTGTATCACAAGGATATCAACTCATATAATGGCACATTTCAGAACTTATTTAATTAATGCATGCCATTTTTCTGGTAGCTAAAAGTATTATTTCGCTGGTACTTCCCACGGCAACGACCGCTATTCCATACTGCCAACCGCTAATGCTTGTCTATTTCTCTGAAACTGCTCACAGTCGTGGCTAAATCTTCTCAATTAAACGTAATTTTAATAATTTTAAATAAAAATGTTAGGCTTAAATAGAATGGTTTTATTTGTATCGGAACGATATCAACAGATTTTATGACGGAAGTTTGATCTTATTTAATTAATACATGCCATTTTTTCTGATAGTTAAAGTTGGATAACAATGTTAGATTATGCCCATACTATATGAAATGTTAACAAGTATCTAAACATTAACGCCCACCTTCCACAAAATAATGATTTATTGTTAAATTTTAAATATAAACATTCACGGAATTAATAAGATGATAAAGTATTGTTTTAAGAACTGAGGATTTATCTCAGATTTTAAATTTATTACTAATTATTAGTTTGATAAGTAGCAGTAATTATTAAATAATTGATTAGTAATAAATATCATATATTTGTAATGCAATCACAGCAGGCAATATTTTCCGTTTAATCAATAAATAATTAGTAAATTAATTAAATTAGTAAGCACTTCAATTAAAAAATACAAGTTGATTTTTCAATATGTGTTTTTATTTTATGTTAAAATTTGTTGGATTATTTAATGTCGTTTTGATTTCGATATATTTGAATTTCTCTGTGAAATACTTAGAATGGAATAAATAAATAAAGAATCTTGTTACTTCAATCTTATTAAAATGATTTACTATAGCTTTGTTTAAATGGTATACAAAATCTCTCTAATAACTTTGCTATACTTGAAAAAACATAGAAAATGAAAGAAAAAAAAAGGATGAAATGTATCAAGATTACTGTTATCATCAAAACAATGCTCCGTTATGATAATATAACCTAGAACCAACATAGACCAACATCTTCGTCATACTTAGACTGCTGAGCAGGGCCAATGAAATAGCTTCCATTCTATTTCACTAAAACAGTTCTCAACCGCCAACAGTCGCTGCCGTGGGCAGTAGCAGCGAAATAGTACCATAAAGTTCAACAACAAATTAAGGTTATGTTTGTACTAGGAACTGTTTACAACTATCTATATATTATTGCCCACCTTCTACAGACATTTTTTTTTTTTGTCTTCTTTATAATAAATTGAATAAAATATTCCACTAAATCAGGTATCAACTACTCGTAGTGCGCGCGGTGGGCAGTAATAGTGAAATAAAACCTTTACTTCTCCGATTCTTGATAATCCCCCTATAATAGGAATTTTCATATATAAAATTATTTAAGGGGTTCTATCATTTAGCAGTAATATCGTCAAGTCTGTTCATGACATTTAGTATTGCAGAAAATCGGTATTAATCTTACATTTTGCAAGACCAAGACTAACACGGCCTATATGTTGCCAGGCCTAGACCAAGACTGGTAAAAAAAATCGATTTTTTGAATAAAAATTGAGGCAAAATAGGTAAAAATACTTGACAATTTTAGTTACTATATGTAAAGATTTGGTGTAACCAATATACTTTTGCATTTGACTCTTCTAATTTTTCATTTAGACTTAGTTAGATTTCTTCTATCTAAAAAATGACAGTAATACCTCTCTAGTAATTAGCTAATAGGTAACTGCAAGACTGTTAGGAGTGTCTTGCCAACACCTAGACCAAGACTAAGTTTGAAATACGAGAAGACTCGTCTCGGTCTCGCTTTTGGCCAATACTAATGACATTATTTTTAATTTGTTCACTTTCAGTTATTTTATTCATTTGATACATTGGTCAATTTAAATAAATACATTTTTAAAAAACTGTCTTCTAATTATAAACATTTCATTTTTGCCCGAGAAACTCCCATCAGGCCTTTTATTATATGTCCCGCCATTGAAGATCCCCCTCCTCCTTCCAAAAGACAACAGTTCCCCTGATGAAGAGGAAGCGTGAGAGAGGAAGGCTGTGCCAAGAGTGGCATAAATCAGATTTGTATTTAATTACTTGAGGGCCCCCCCACCAGTGATTTGCATATATATTAACACGTCCTATGGAATTACTGCACTCACATCTCAGAGAGCGGATAATCTTAGTTCCCAGGTGTTTCAAAAGCCATGTATTGCTGGAACTATGTAATGATTTAAATATTTGAAACATTTATTTTTCAATTTGAAAGGAAAATAAACTAATTATAAGCTTTTAACATTTGACATGCTCAAACCAATGTAGACTGTTTTCCTCTATTTTCTGCTGGTGTTACTCCCAAATTGCTTCTTGTCGTCATATCTTCAATTTCGTCCATTATAGTTTTTTTCCTATATTATCCTCAGAAATCGCATTTCCATTGCTTGAATTTCGCTTTTGTGCTTCGAGGATGAAGTCCAGGAATTACTGCCGCAGGTCAGTATAGGGACAAAAGTATTTTTATTCACAGGTTTCTTAACTTTTTTCGACAATTCTCTCCTCAAGAAGAAGCCTGATTTTAGCGAGTGGGAGCATTTATTCTTTTCTTTATTCTTTTTATGTTTTCGCCATCCAACTAGCCCACTTAGATTGGCTCTCAGAAGTATTCGGTCATCCATCTCCTCTTTTTTACCTATTACTTTCATTTTGTTAGTGTTTATTTCCATGTTTTGCTGCAGGACTCAGAGGTCGTATTGGAGGTTTCTTCTATTATTCCCGAATTCTAGAGTATCGACTGCATATGCCGGTGAGAATGAAGGGTGAAATGAACTGGTCTTAGCTCTCAGTGGTCCAACCTAAAATGTCTAAATATCTACTTAGCTCTGTTCAGTGTCATATTGAGCACTATTATAAGAAATGAAGGGGTACCACTACAACCATATCTTATTCCTTCGGTGTTTTATTAAAATTTAATAATAATTATCGAATGTTATTTTTTCTAAAAATTCAGGTACTCTAAGGTGAAGGAATACCAAATCACATAATTTTTCACACCGTTTGACGTGAATTCAACTCTATTCTGTAATAAACCTCAACTAAATTGGTACGCTATTAAAGCTTTTAAATAAACAAGTTTTTATAGAAGTTAAAAAGTATTAGTTATCCAGTTGTAGGATGTTTTTTAAAAAATCTGGTGCAATGCACGAATCACGCAACTTTTACTTACCACCCTCTACTTAAAAGAAGTATTTTCAGACAAAGGGGAAGTGAAAGTACAAATTATAGATGCTATATTGATTTATATTTCATTGTGAATATTTTTATTTGTTTAAGTACCCTTATATATACAAATTTTAATATTTATATAGCTGTAGTATAATTAATTAGTTCATGCATAATTAATAAGTGACCTTATTTTCAATTAATTAATTATGTTAAAAAATACACACACACCCGAGTATGTGAAACCCGTCAGTCAACTTGAGGTAACTGACACCGACCGGGCGTAGAACTGATGACCCTACACCGTGTTCTTAAATAGGGAATCGGGATGTTAATAGCCCTCCTCCACCCCTGAGGTTCGGTCCATGGACTGTCTGTTTTGGAGAAAGAAATATACCTCCTCGTGCGCGTGCTGACTCTGAGTAGTCATAATCCATGTACCTAGACCGATTTGTCAATGTCCTTGAACCCGAGTGTGTCGGTGGGAAGGACACTGCCAGATTGGCCCCAAAAAGATCGGCTATGGAGCTACGGGTTTAGGTGACCTCTTCTTGGCTACCTGTGCTCCTGCAAGCCTGTAAGAAGACCACATCTCGCGGCTAATGATCTTAATCGTCTATAGTGCCAACCGATATATATATATATATATATATATATATATATATATATATATATTATATATATCTAAGATCTTTTATAGACGTGATTTATTCAATTAAAGTAAAAGAATTTAATTACACGTTATTACAACACAAGTTAATTATAACGCTAATTCAATATAACAATACAAGAAGGTATTTTCTAATAAATAATCATTAACATCTGATTTAAAGATAAGTAACAGTTGAAGTGTTTAAAGGTTGCTCAAGTAACCTTACACCTCCCCCCTGGAGGTCGCTTCTTGAGGCGGCGGCGGGAAGTAAGGAAGCAGCTTGCTGGAGTGGAACAAGTTTGAGACCTTCTTCCTCTTTCCGCTGGCTACTTCATAGAACAACGAAGAAATCCGTCTGACGACTGGGAATGGTCCAATCCGAACTGGATCAAGTTTATTGCGACTTAATTTATTGCCATTCTCGACGTAGACTAAATCGCCAAGGTTGAAAGTATGTTCCGTTCTATTCCTATCAACGCGTTTCTTATTGATATTGAAACTCCTCATTGGATTCTGGAAAGCTATCTTGCGGTCTTCTTCTAAAGAGGATGGAGTGTTTCCAAGTGGAGATATAGAAGATTGATGGCCGTACAATAGATACGATGGTTCAAAGTGGGTGGAACTATGGATGGTATTAATGTATTCGTTCACACAATCTTCTGCCAAGGTAGGCTCTTCTATTGCCATTGTTTATCTTACATCGCAGGCGATTCACACTAAGGTCTGATTCAATCTTTCGTTTAATCCGTTGGAACTGGGATTGTCAATGCATGTGAAAACGATCTGAGTCCCAACACTTCTCAAATATTTCAGGGAAAAAGTTGAGTTAATACCTGTATATTGGTCAGCCAGTAGAATCGAGATATTATAATGTTTAACTACAGGATCGAGTAATTTTATGAAATCTTTAGCTGTTTGACCCTTTGTTGTAGAGATCTTGTAATTAAATTTCTAAGATCTTTTATAGACGTAATTTATTCAATTAAAGTAAAAGAATTTAATTACACGTTATTACAACACAAGTTAATTATAACACTAATTCAATATAACAATACAAGAAGGTATTTTCTAATAAATAATCATTAACATCTGATTTAAAGATAAGTAACAGTTGAAGTGTTTAAAGGTTGCTCAAGTAACCTTACATATATATAAAATCTCTTTCATCTTGAATGTTTAGCCTAGGTTTTTAAGTCATGATAATGCATGAACGGATGAAACATTGACTACAAAAATGTCTACAGACGTTTATGAGACTCTATAATAATAAAGTTTCAATTCATTATAGTTTGTGATTTTATATTTATTTTTATTTATACAATGCCCCGACTAAAGTTTTCATTGGATATCCCTCTCTTCATCTCTCCCCTCTCCCTGCCCCTCTCCGTCAATGTATAGCTTTGAGAGACGGGTGGCAGCGACAGATGTGGCGATATGAAACAATAAGCAGTCCGCAGTCTAGGTCTCGATTAGGAATCGATTTCGGCATCTAGCTTCACTCCCTCTCTCTCTGTCTGTCTCTGTACCAAAACCTGATGATTATAACTAGTATATATTCCTACACACTGGGGTGTGACACTACATATTAAATATTAACTTACTTTTACATAAGCAACTCTTTGCCCAAGTTTTTCCATGAAAATAAACATCATACTTTGCAAGATTAATTACGGTCTTTAGCACTCCATTGTTGGGCTTATATCATTATTGGGAGTTATTAAAAGCCATTATGGAGTATCCCACACCCCAGTGTGTTGTTTATGGCACTCTCCTAAGTTTCTAACACTCCAGTATGCAATCTATGTAACTGTTCTGTAAATTTCGTATCCCAGTGTTTTCTTTGTTATTTTGAAACTTCGAATAATTCAGACATTGATTTCTAATGTTATATTTGTTAATAAGTGATATTTTTAAGTAAGACATTAATGTATAGTAACTATTTTTATAATATAGCAACGACCGAAAAAATGTGTTCTCCTGAAGAAATTCATAGACAATTATGGGAGTTAGAAGATAAAGAAAATATTCAAGGAGTATATTAAATAAAGACGGTGCACAAAACTTAAATGTTTCATGTGTACGCAACTGCAAGTGGATACACTAACAAGAAAAGTGAATTTCAACATAAAGAGAATTTTGAGAGTTAAAAAATAAACAACTACTGTTGGAAAAACAAACTTTTGCACTTAATATTTGTTTCGCACGAGAGGGAAAAATAGGAAAACAAAAACGGTTTGTCAGTAATGTAAGAAACCTATCTGCACTAATCACAGGGTGACTGTTTGCTTAGATTGTTGTGATTGAGTGGTTGCTTAAATGGCCTCCAGTGTAAGTTTTATTACTTTTTTAAGTGAACAAATTTTTTCCCTATATTATATATATATATATATATATATATATATATATATATATATATATATATTTTTTTTTTTAAATTTATATAAACTTAATGTATTTTCAATGGTAAAATATTGATTCTTTTTTTATCTTTTAGCAATGTAGATGTTAACTTTTTACTTTATGTGAGCATAAAAAAAGTTCTCTTAGATTACCTTATTTTTTTTTTGTTTTCTAGTTTGTTTAGCTCATTTTTGAATTGCATTAGAGTTTTCCAGAGCATGACAATCAAATTTTATGATTTACATTTTGGGGTGTATCACATCCCAGAGTGTCAGAATGAGTTAACGTATTTAAGTGTATCGTTCCAGGGTTAATATGATTAATTATAGGAAATAACGAGAATACAATCTCATATGAAATTCCGAACTTTTAAGCGATAACAGTCCCATAAGAGAAGATGGAAGTACCTTTCTAGAGAACAAGGGGAGTAATTGCTAACAGGTTTATGCGTTGAGTTCTCATCAAGGCGCTCCTAAGTCGGCCAACGAACTTATCAGATCAATGAATCATCGGTAACAATTATCATATATGTATGTGATTAATATATTATATATATATATATATTGCTATGTATTGTAAAGACAGCCGGTGGAATAATTATTTTAATAAATAAATAAATATCATAAGTGCTCACAAGTGTTAGATATTCAAGGCAATCACACTATAAAATGTTGTTTGAATGATATTTCAGTAAACAAGGAAGAAACATAGTTGAATGAAAGGTTCAACATTATTGTAATTAATATCATAATGTACATTTATGTTTAGTTTTGTGTTCCACTAAACAGATAGATAAACTATAAAGAATTACGAGTAGTGGTATTCATATATTGCAGAATTGAGAAATTTGAGATATGTAAGTGAAATTAAATTACTGGTTGTGTAAAAGCATATTTTTTCAGTATTTCTAGTAGTTAATGTATAAATTTGTGTATATTTGAGTTAAGTCTCATCCTATATTGTTTATAAATAAATGTTTACTTTTTATTCTGAGATCAGATAGAGGGAGCGTAAAGGTGTTGATAAATAATATCTAAAGAATAAATCAAATAAATTTAAGTTTATTTAAGTTTTTCTTTTCTCCAAGACTAGGAGAATGCTATGTATTGTAGACCGCCGGTGGAATAATTATTTTAAAGGTATAAATAAATAAATATCATAAGTGCTCACATCTGGCGATACCTGAGCGAGGGTAACGACCCACGAGGACAACCTTTTGTAAGTGGTAATAAAAACCCTTAAGAACCACCGACCAAGACCGACAACTGAGTGTTTAAACAGGATCCAGAAAGACCTTTCACACCTTCCACCAGAAATACGTAAATCCCTACCTGCTCAAATATCTTGGCCTGGGGGAGAGAGCGTGGTCATCCGTTAGGCTAGGAATATTCAGCCAATCAGGAAAAAGTACAAAAAGAGAGGGGGGTGACTGGAAGCTAGGACGGCTAGAGTTTTGAGGAAAGGACTTGATCAGGAGAGGCAGAGAGAGCAAGATATGGACTGAGAGCTGGGACACAGGCTAGGACTTGATCAAGGGAGGCTGATGGAAGAACACTGGGAGGAAGACGAAGGCTGAGGAGAGCGACATGGAAGGAGACTCGAAGATAATGATGAACCAGCTAGCTAATAACCCTCATTTAGTTATACAGATGTAAACTTGTGTTGGCAAATAGAAATTATATGGTTCAATCTAGGATACTACAGTAGGAGGTCTGTGGTATCTAACCTTTTAATACAGAATTAATATATTTTTCGGTAGATCGGTTTCCTTCTGGGACCGATATAAATATCAATATAAGTATTAAATACAAATAAATGCGGTTCTTGGAACCCCCTACTCGCCTTAGAAACGCGAAGCCAGGGACATAGCAATATATATATATATATATATATATATATATATATATATATATATTAATCCAATAAATGTGTATTAGTTTATATATTTTTCTACACATACTCACATATCGTTTGGTGTATTAGAAAAATTCGTTAAGTGACATTTCATGACTTCAAATAATTAAGATCCATGATGAATTTCTCCCTTGTGAAATCAAAAAAATGGTTCATTTAGTGCAACTATGTATGGTATATAATAGAAAATGTATGATTTCCATGCACTTACTATCACTTTTGAATAGATCAAAAACATCGAAATTCACAAAAACATAGTTAAGATTTAACCTTTATCTTTCTAAGAGTTAACCTATATTCCCCAGACCTAAAAAAAAAAGGTTCCTTACAAAAATGTAGACTGTTTGGCATAACCAGCATCCCTTGCATGTCTAACCAACAGGATTATGTAGGCCAAACAGCCCATATTTTTTTAGGTCACTTTTTTTCTTGGTTTCGTGATAAAATTATCTCACCAATCAATTGAAAAGCAAATGGATATTCGTGAGTTTTTACTACAATATTAAGTTAATTAATTTAATTAGAAAACATCCCATTTCTGAGAGTTTTCGTAGATAAAAAATAGGTTGCGAAAACATGCGTTTTCAATCTGGAGGGGGACAAAATTTGTCTATTTAATTAGGTACTAAAAACTCGTAAATACTCATTTGCTTTCTACTTGAACCGAAAGACAGTTTGATCACAAAATCGATGAATAAAGCACATTTTGGGGATGTAGGCCACACCAAACAGCTCAATATTTTTGAAAGCCATCTTTTTTCATCGATTTTGTGATCCAATTATCTGACGATCCAAGTAGAAATTAAATGGATATTTATGAGTTTTTAGTACCTAATTAAATAGACAAATTTTGTCCCCCTCCAGATTGAAAACACCCCAAATCCAAGAGTTTTCGTAAATAAAATAGTTGTAGTACGATGAGACGAAATTATTTACGTTTTCGGGCGGATAATAATAATTCGATAAAAAGAGGTCTGTACCACGGGACTATATATGTTTATTCTACACATTTTGAACTAAAGACAAATCTCTGGAATGTAATTGTATTATTTATCTTAGAAAATATACAATAAAAATTCTAAAATATTTATACTAAGGTAATTTTTAATTTGTTATTAATTATAGGATGAGAGAAATAGAGTTATATATTTAATTAAGATAATATCTTTTATTAATCTTTTTTATTAATATAAAGTTTTGAAAATGTTTTCTCAGCCCATAAAGAATAACTAATGATAATATTTCAAGATACCTAAACAGAATAAATGGCAAGATGGGAAGATTGTTAAGTAGACAGTTATTCATGTATAGTTTTAAAAATATATTTAGTTTTATAGCTCTTCTAATTTTATGTCACAAATTGTTCCATAACGTAATAGTTCTTTTTGAAATCTATTAATCTTGATTTAGTGAGAATATGACAATTTATTTTTATATTTTAATAAAGATTTAATTTTGAAAAACTCTTGTAGAGTTATTTATTACCATTTTTACTTTCACGTGGTAAAAATATGTAATACATAGTAAGGGTAAGTATTACTATCGTGAAAATCTCAGCATATCAGTGTATTCTTGAGAAGCTCTTAATATAATGTAGGTTTTATTCTCATCGATGTTCTCTAACAGTGCTTAAATGGCAAATTTTCAATATTAGTCTCCTGTAAAGTACCTTCAATGTTTTTTATTTGAAATAATTAACCATTTCATATTAATATTTAATATAAAAAAATGGTTAAATATAAAATATGAAAGAATTTCATAATTGACTACAGGAGAAATAAGAGATCGCAATAGATAATACAATAGTTGTAATAGAAGAACCGAAGGAATACGAGTTCATCCGACCTCACCCGAGGTCGCCTGAAATATAATAACAGGTATGTATAATGTATATAGGTATGTATAATGTATGTATATGTAACATGAGGTTAATATAATACGAACTCCGACAATATTGTGTAAATATACATATACGGTTTTCATAAATGCTATAGTTAGTATCATTTAATATTTAATTGTAGAGATTACAGCGATATAAAATATGTAGATTTAAGTGCAAAAACATCCACAATGAATATACCGTCTATAATTTTTACTTTAACTTCACCTATGTCTGAAAATAGTTATATTTAGTTACTAAAGTAGTAATTTTCAATGGCACTCAATGTTCTTATATACGGTGTCTTCCAGGAATTATACTTTCAATTTTTTTATTTTACTTCCAACGATGCTTCGAGCTGATTAGCTCATTATCAAGTCATCAAAAAATATGTTTTTATCTACTATAATGTATTTAAATATTATAATTTCATGAACAACTATTTTTGGTACAAAAAATGTTTGCGCATTAATTGATGCTTGTCCCTCATGCGTTACTACCTCCTCCGTCAACTTTTTAATATTAAAAAGTAATATATCTGTTTTCGATTATCAAATTTTCATATCGATATATTAATATTTTTCCAAAATCCGTACTCAATGAAGAAATTTCTTAACTAGAGAGATTTGTGAACGTTTAATTGGCTCTTCCCTATAATTATTCATTTTCGAGTTATCATAGTATTGTCCTGAACGATAAGTTGTCCTGTCTCCATTTGGAAAACTTGTTAGGTTTTGAAGTGATATATGAAATTTAAATATTTCCACGTATAATTTAATAACTATAATATTTTTTTTTGCATTAATAATCTATTAAAAAGAAATCAAAATTAGGTTTCTGTTATACTTTTATCTATGTCAATTAAGGTTAAAAAAATATAATAAACAATAAACAATAAAAATATAATAAGTAATTAAAGGGGGCAGATACATTACACATTTTAAAGTCTTTGTATTTTTATGTATTTTAAATTTTATTAAAACAATTTTAATAAATTATTCATTAGAAGCCCTTTTCCTCACTTTACTGCCGGACCAGTATTTTTTATAGAAAACTTTCTTTCGTTCCTCTGAAAGTTTACCTCCGTTGTTCTTAAGCTTTCGTGTTTCTTGGAATCTTTTATTTTCACCTTTCAATATCTTTTTTTTTTTTTTTTAATATTCTTTAATAAGTTCCCCATATACTTTACCTTCAATTCTTTGAGCCCTTTTTTGAATTGTCTTTTTTCATCCATTTTTAAATAATTTTCATTCAAATATAAAAAGAGATCCAAAATATTTTCCACATTGTTTCAAAAAGCTTAAAACTTATTGTATAAACTTATTCATTCAGATTTGAATAATTATAAGAAATGAAAATTATTTTCATTTGTCATTTTTAATTTGCCTTAGAATATTTAATCCATTAAGCGGTGAATTAATTCATAAATATGTTTTTTTTTAGATTGTTGAATCTTATTATTTAAACCGAATTATTTAAAGAACGATTTCGCAAAATAAAGTACTATTTATTCGTCAACGGTTGTGAAAGGAAGTGATTCGAACCTTTTAAATCCCCGCCCACACTCCCTGGCCCGAGAAAACCCCGTATAGCCTTAACGGCGAGGAAGGAGAGGTCCCAAAAAAAACAAAAAAAAAACAGTGATTCGACCGGATTTCTCTCAAACGCTAGATTATCACCATTAATTAATAAACTTCTAAAATATGATGATGTAAATATGTTTGAATAAGATACTGCATGAGCGATATTTATTTCATATTTATAAATTGAGAAACCTTTAATTTACGTTAACCAATACCCTCTACACAGCTGATATTGCAACTCAACCTAACACCATCATTATTGTTACCCAAATGCAAGATCAAGACGACTCTTAAATTAATATTAATATTAAAAAGTCAATACTAAAAAGTAGACGGATAAGGTATTACCGTACGGGAAGAACATTCATCATTAAATGAGAAAATATTTAAGGAATATGGTTATCTTCGGTATTTATTGTACTACAGATAATTTTTGAATGAAATTATAATATTGAAATATATTTTAGTAGGTAAATAAATGTTTTTTTGATATATTGATAATGAGCTAATTTGCTCGAAACGTCGTAGGTAGTAATATGGTAAATTTGAAAGTATAAGACTTTATATGTTCCTTCTAGACACCATATATAAGAATATTGAGTGCCCTTGAAAGGTACTACCGTAGTAGCTAAATATATTTATAAATAAATAAAATCAGGCCAATATTTTACATTTGGTTGTTATACAATAGTGTACAATATCTCAGCTATTGTTAAATTTATCTATCGATTGAGATCAATACTGTAGTTGCCAGGACTAATAGTGCTAACCTCTTTAGACACATGCGCTGAGGCAAGTTTAAACTTAATATCTACCAGTTTAACTTTGTTAGGAGTTGAGATCGATGAGAGCTAACAGTATGTACAAGCACTAAAGCCAATTAAGGCTGAGCACATGTGCAAGTACACGGTTGTATAAATATTTGTTTTTATAACTATGTATTATTTAAAATGATTATTTATCTATTATTTGGTTGGTAAACAATTTCTTTCGGTTTTACAAGGTAAAATAAAACTCAGTGTACTATAGACATAAAATTAATTTTAATCTACAACATAGATCAAACCCTTTCCTGGAATCACCATATCTCTCATATATCCCGCCGTGCAATTTCTACCCTAAAACTATTCCATCACTTCCGCCATCTTCTACCCCAAAATACCCGTAGACTCCTAGTTTCCTCTCTCATCTTTCCCCACTTTGACTACAGCTGTGTGGTGTACGATGGCCTCTCGGTGGAACTCCGTGATAGACTCAAAAGACTTATGAATAGCACTTCCTAGGCACTTTCCTTTATCAAATCATTACTGATCATCGTACTTCTTTTGCATACAATCTTCTCCAATTTAAGTCCTCAATCCATTCCCTCACTACAAGATCCCGACCCTCTGACCTATACATCTCTTCTCATAGATCGGCCTCATTCCAAAATTCCTTTATAGCCCACTCAGTCAACTTTTGGAATTCACTCCCGATCAAAATTTGACACGCCCCTTCCCTATACACATTCAAAAACCTCCTATTCCAATTCCTGTTCCAAAAACAGTCAGATACCAGCTAACTATTAATACTATATATGTATTGTGTAGCAATCATATAATCATAATACTTGGTAAGAGATAATACATGCATTTCCTACTATCGACGTAGGAATTTCAATACATACATTTTTTTTTTTATTCAATTATAATTAACTGTTTATTTATATATATATATATATATATATATATATATATATATATATATATAAGTTATGGTTAGAAGTAAGACTGTATAATAGTTAATTCTAGTCTTATCATGTAAACAAGACATAATACTATATATATAGCATTACTGGGAAAATAAAGGCAGTCTTTATATATATTCAAGTAAAGTTTTTTTATCTTATTTTAAGAAATGAACTTATTCTATCTCTTTTTCGTTCTTCATTTCTCAAAGTGTATGTTTATGTTGTTCAACCCTTATATATAATTTTGTTCATAGCTCAAGTGATTCGTTCATAGTTTAATTGTTTTGTTCATAATTTTAAATGCTCTGTACATAGTTTTATCTGTTACATTTTTATACATTTTTTTTTTATTTTTTCTCCTTCCTCTTGTTTTCGGGTACAAGTTATTTTCCCAGCTTATGACAGAGAGCGCAGGATTAATAAAATAGTCTACATAAAATCTGAGTGAAACAGAATTATAGATAATATACACAAGATTTGATAATATGTCGGGAATATTGGTGAATTGCTGTCATTGAACCTAACCGATTATATGAAGTTCATTCGATAAAAATGTGAAGACAATTTAATATATAATAGAGATAGAAACTGGAATACTTTTTCTTTCTTCTTTGAGACGGTCGATATTCGCGGGCCATTTTCCTCTTCACATTTTTATGCCCTGCCATGAAACCCTAGACCGTCGTCAACCTCCATCTAGACTTTTTACGATAAAACAAAATTCATATTTTTCTTTCTTCTCCAACGATTTATTTTTTCATCATTTATATATATATATATATATATATATATATATATATATATATATATATATATATATATATATATATATATATATATATATATATATGTGTGTGTGTGTGTGTGTGTGTGTGTGTGTGTGTGTGTGTTTTGTGTGTGTTTTCGAATTTTAAGATCAAATCTAAATAAATGTAAAATATATTTTACAATTTTTAGAAACATGAGGGTTCGGATGGTTCAGAAGTTTATCATGGAAGGACGTGTATCTGGAGTGAGCTAAATCGGAAACATATGGTACATTAAGGTCGTTATGAATGATTTTATTTGTGACAAAGTATGGTGCACTGAGGGTTATGCAAAGTATTTTGGATTGTAAGGATTAGATAGGAGAGGAATTTGATGGTTTAGCAGAGCTCAAAAGCTCCATATTGTAAGTGCAGAAAGGTCATATAGTAATATATATGAGTCTTTTGTAAATAATTTGAAGTTTTAAGCGTTTGTCTTGAAAATGCTGTAATAGTCGAGCAGTATCTAGTCGTTTCAGTCATGCATTTGATGGGTCGTTATTAACTAATAGGATACACATGTCATAGGCATAGGTGGTGATGACAATGTTGGGTTGGATTAGGATATCAGCTGTATAAACTGTGTAAAGGATAGGACCTAGGATACTAACTTGAGGAACACCAACAAACTGAGAGAAAAGAGATGAATAAGCATGGTTGTGATTTAATTTGAAGTATCTGTCTCTAAGGTAGGACCAAATTATTTAAGGTACTTAAGAACGTATACAAATGTTTCCCCCCAAAAAATATCTGCTCGATTTGGACCAACTGGCATAACAATTTGTGATCATATATTTTTTTTGGGGGGGAGAAAGCTCATATTTTTTTCTTAGTACCACTAAAATTTTGTTTTAAATCGGTGACCCACTGTAAAGTCACTTTAGTGTCCTTTTTACAATGCACTGACGATATATTTTATTAATAACGAAATTCCTTAATATCTCAAAATACAGGCGTTTATTAAAGAGAAGGAGTAGGCGGTATTTTAATTATAATTTTAAGCAAAATTGTCACTTAAACATGAACACTTACATTTTCTTGCTGTTAAGGAGAGCTGAGTAAACTGCTCTCGCTTAATCAAGGCTCAGATTAAAAAAAAAAAATGTAAAAGAAAGAAAAGCTGTAGTGGTTGTCTAACATTTTCTCTGAAATTGGATAAAGGAAATCCAATTTGCGCTAAGGCGTGGCCGACTAGTCCTCATCTTAAATCATATAATTAAAACAAAAAAATAAAAAAAAGAGGAAAAAGCCATCTAAATTACTTAGAGTTGCTAAATACATTTTCCCTGGCAGAATTTATGTAGTTGGATCCTTTGTAACTCGATTTGTAGCAGGACCGTTTTAAATTTACTAAAAATTAATTTTCATAAATTTATATAATTAAAATTATTTAAACTTTTTTTAAATAATAGTAAAGTTTTGGATTGAAAATATTGTAGTTTTTGCAAGTGATTTTTTTTGTTTGTGGTAATCTGAGAGGAGGATGTCCAAAGGGGTTTAAGTAAGTACGCGTAAATTAATAAAGTGAGCTTAGTATTTTTAGTCGCTTGTTAAGTCTTTGGTTTAATTTAATTGTGATTCCCAGGTCTTCCTTTTGTCAAATATTAGTCCAAGGTAACGTCCTGTATTTGTCCGAGGAATCAAATATTAATAATTGTTTAATAATAGCAGTACCCTTTTACGTAAACATCAAAACTTTACACAACCTCTTACAACTAACTACCGGCCAACACTTACCTACCCTTTGCATCCGATTTCATATTAAACTACACGGACATAACAACAGAATTATAAACTACATGTTCATGAAAAAGCGACTGAAAAAGAGGTGGATGAGAGATCTGCTTTTCTGATTTAAGGAAGAAAACATAAAAAAAGTAATACTAGGAAAGTTGGGTACTATTTTCCCTCATTCCTAAAATGCCATGTTCCAACATAACAACAAATCTGATTACCATCACTTTAATACCAAGTGCGAATGGAAGTTTGAAATCAAAATAAAAACTTTATGTTTTAACTGGTAAGAGAAATTTAACAAATCAATAAAACATCGCACAACTTGCCAACGAATTTTAGACATGTTTTAATCTGTGCTTGAAATGAAATTAATTTTTTGCTAATCTGATCCGATTTTAACTCTTGTTGTTTGTTTTGTAAAGCTCTTGTAAATTTAACAAAAAAAAAATTATAGACTTAGCATCTTTTCATTTATGATTTTCTCCTCACTTCGTGCCTATAAGTCTTGTTTAGCAAACGATCACTCCTAATTTATTATTTAGAGATATTATGGCTACCTCCTCAACATTTAAAGTTACATAAATAATATATAATAGGTTGTATATTGAACCAATCCTTTAAATTTTGTTAAGTTAATGTTTTTTAAATTTTAATTTAACTTAATTTAAATAATTTTATTTTAAAAATGTATATTAATTAAGATAGTATAGACTTTTTTTTTTATGTCCTTCCCTTCCTGGACGTTAAGGCTATACGGGATTTTCCCGGGCCAGGGAGTGTGGGCGGAGATCTAAAAACTCCTCCGGGCACCGGGGTGCGAACTCGTGACTATTTTTATATCTTTGATTCATTGTCAGGTTGCCAGGCAACGGCGGTGCAGTACACACGCTTTAGCACATTCGGCCACCCCGCCCACAGGATAGTATAGACTATTTATACTTTTTTTTCTAGTATTGGGTTTACCCAGTCACGTGGGTGAACCCAATACTAGTAATGCGATGGCTCTCCCTCTTCCCCAATAAAAATATTAGGAGGCTAAACGATAATTTTACCCCTTATAATAATTTGAAAAACAAAAACAAAATGAATAAATTATTTAAACCAAAATCGATTATAAAAATAATAAAAATTGACTAGCTGGTTTAGCTAAGGCCTAGATATAGGTAACTATTTTATTACAACCTAAATGTTGCTATTATTTAAATCTTCATTCATATTCAGATGTAATAACCATGGCTGGGATTTTAATGCAATTGTATATTTTGTTTACCTTATTTTTTTTTTAACCGCTGATCAAATATCTATACAAATTAGTACACTGTGAAATTTTATTTTGCACATTTTTTCATATTGAGGGTAAATGTATATTTTGATTAATTTAATTAAATAAAAAATATATGTATATAAATTAATATATATTTATTTATATGAACAAATTAAAATGCAATATTGAAGATACTATTGAAGATTTTAACCGTAGGTTTATTTTCAATGAACAAAATCCACCATACTTGTAGACTATATTCATACCACTTACCGCAAAAGTCCTTTAATAATTGTCTTTATAGATGTTCTCCAATTCCTGGAAATCTATTTCTATAATCTTGTTCCACCTCCTCCAAGTAAACATCATACGAGTTTCCATTTAACTTTGTTGCATACGTTCTTAGCAAGATATCATATTTCTGTTCATTTAAAATGCCAAAAGTATCTTCATAATTTTTATCAATGTTGAAATCTAGGATTGAACCTTGAAACAACAGATATGAAATAGTTCTTACAACTGATAGAAAACCATTGGTACCAGACTAAGTAGTTGTAACTTTAAATGAAAAATGGAAGAAGTTTCTATAAAAAATCCATGTCTCATAATTCGGGATGGTATTAATATAATTTTAAATGGTTAAATAAAGATTCAATTGTTTCCAGCGACATTGACATCAACCCAGCGATTTTAAGTAAATATAAATTTGCCCCTATCACGCCATTGATATAGAAAGTTTATTTTTTAATTATAAAAAAAATGTATAGCTGTTTTATAGCTAAGGTTAAGTTTCACAGAAGCAAATTTATCAGTGTTTCTAGTAATTAATTTTAATACCCCCACTTATCCCAGTTGAACAAATCCGTTACCTAGGACTCCACCTGGACAAACGACTCACATGAAATCCTCATAAAAGACTGAAACGACAAGACACTCTCGACGTTTCCGACTACTCCAACACTTACTAGACAAACGCTCTAAACTTCCCATTAATTACAAAAGACTCATATACTTTACTATAATAAGACCTATTTGGACTTACGGAATTGAGCTTTGGGGCTCCACTAAACCATCGAATTCCTCTCGTATCCAATCCTTACAATCCAAAATCCTTCGTAAAATAGTCAACGCTCCTTACTTTGTCACACATAAAGACCTTAATGTTCCATATGTTTTCGGTTTGGCCCAATCCAGATACCTACATCCATAACAAACTCCAGAACTATCTGAACCCTTTCTTCTGAAAAGAAGTTGGCCTCGTGATCTACTTATGTAAATATATTATTAGAGTGCTACCAATGGGTAGTTTCTCAACAAGCATTTTCATGTGATTATATTATTACTGTGTGCACATTTACTTGTATTTTTTTACAATACAGTTGTAAATATCAATGAATAAAAAAAAAATTAATACAGAATATGTCTGCAAAGTAGACTAATTCAAATGTTTTATCTATTTTACATCATTTCTTCCACAATTCGTTAAATATTTTATTGTTTCAACATAGACTTATGTTAGATTTTTATGCATTTACTTACAAAATTTTCAAGCGTTTACGTATTTATTGCTCAATGTTTGTTATCTTTTATTGCCATACTTAATTATGTATTGAGACAATTATTGTATTATTCTTTTGTATATACTTTGATATTTAAATTTTTGTAATGTGATTCATGTCATGCTTTCGTTACCATTATAATATATATATATATATATATATATATATATATATAACCTTATTAGCCGTATATGTTTGGTTATTTTCTTTCTTTAGTTTAGATATAAAAAATAAATAAATTACTGTAATTTTCAACCCCTCTATAATTTCTTTTCGTTTAAAAAGTTTTTGTAGGTATGTAATTATATTAAAATACGTTATTGCCTAATTTGTAATTATCTAAGTAAGCTTAGTATATATAGGGACCTGTCATTTTCATCCTTTTTACTGCAAATTTATCTGCATATTACAGAGGTTTTTTACTGCATATTAAATGACATATTCTGTGATTTTTTACTGCATAAAAATCCGGCCCTTGGTAATAACGTATAAGCTAAATATCCTAGGGTTTTATAATTCATTAATTCATCTCTACATTTCACGTGATATTTTTATCACATTTTTTCTACCAAAGTTTAAAAAAAGATATTTAATAAGTATAGGCATAAATATGTAAATATATTTTATAGAAAATGTTGTTGTTTTTTTCTATTTTGGTGGATACTTTTTACATAAATATTCATACAATAAAAGTGATTAACTTTTATTTTGAGATTGTATATACAAACTAAGAAGAAATATTTTTACAGCTTTAATATAAAAAAAACGTTCTAGAAGTGTACTTTATTAAGTAAATGAAAAAAATAAGTATGTACTTTATTATACTTTATTAAGTACATGAAAAAACTATGCAAACATTTTTATAAAACAATCCAAACTATAAAGCAATGAGTTTTCAAGATAAAAGTGGACAGTTAACTTGCCAACCTTTCACCAATTAGGGCTTCATCAGGGAAGTTTTTTTTTCTTCTGATTTTACTAACATATATTTGTATTATTATATTTCAAGTGTAAAGAAGATTTTTCACTTTCACTTACGTAAATATGAAATATATAGTAAGGGATAGCATTGCGATCGTGAAAATTTTGGATCTGAGTTTTCAACGTAAATGCATGTTTTGAGGTCTTCTGAGTAAAATAACCAAGTCCCGCATAAAGGTCTGTGTGTCTGTATGTATGAGACATATGAAAATGAAATTACATATGTATAGTTTGTATATATCTAAGATGTTACAGCAACTTTTTCATCAAAATTAGCTAACCGAAAGTAGAAAACACATTTACTATTTTCTCGAAAACGGCTACAACGATTTTGATTAAATTCATTATATTAGTGTAAAATTAGGCAATTTTTAATATTATGCAGGTTTTATTCTCATTGATTTTCTCTAACGCCTTAAATGGCTAATTTTCAATATTATCTTCTTTTGAAGTACCTTTTTTTTATTTGAAACAATTAACCATTTTACATTGATCTATAATATAAAAAATAGTTATATGTATATATATAAAATATTAAAGAATTTGATAATTAACTAAAGGAGAAATATGATATCGTAACAGAGAACAGTTATGATGAAGGAACCAAAAGGATTCGAGAGCGGCTAAGTCTACCCCAGCTAGCCTGAAGATTGGAATAGGTTTCTATACGTAACATGAGCATGATAAAAGAAAGTAATATGGACTCCGCCAATATTATCTACATATTCATATGCGGTTTTCCTAAATGTTTTCGTTGATATTATTTAATGTTTGATTGGATAGATTACAGCTATGTAAATATTAAAATTTGTATATATAATGGTACTTCAACATATAACAGTTTCTACAATGAAATATAAAACAATATAGAGTTTTCAATGTAATCCCTCAAAATCAGTTGCTTTATACAACCTTTCTCTGCTGTTTCAGTAAGTTTTTGGATGGCTTGATGAGATATCAATAGCAAATTTTTTTATTTTTATTTTCTTTCTGTTTTTGTATTTATTTAAAATTGTTTTTCAGGTCCTGATGATGCGTGAACGTAACGTTAGTGGTTCATTTGTATGTTGGAGGCTCAAGGCTTTATTTATACTTTGGATTGTCCCATTCATAATGTCTCTTTTAGAACTTTTTGCTAATTTTAGCCTTATATATAAGTTTTATTGTAAATATTCAATAATATATTTATTCGTTTCGCAGTAATTATGTTAGATTTTTACGAATAACATAAACTCACCTCATATATTTTATATATCGAAAAAATGTTATGTATTACTATGTATAAAGTATGTATTATGTAGATACTCGCAGCTTCAAGTTGCCAAGGGATCAAAATGCTTTAGTTTAATGGGGGTTTGTATTCCACGGCGGGAATCGATCTTCAGCAGTAGCTATCCAAGTTTTCCATTGAGGGTTCTCCATTCGCGAATTCCCTTAGGTGGAGGAAAACGTCTTTAGAGAGATGTGCTAGTTTCAGTTAGATATGGTGCTATACTGTATCTGCTATTGTTTTCATATAAACTTTATTTTGGCTATTACTCGATATAAAAATTTACTTTTAATAATAGTTATATGATAATTTAATATAAGACTATTCAAGAGCATAAGAATTGTCCTTTTTAGCAGGGTTTGAATAATGATTATATATTTGATTTCTAATTTAAAAATCTTGCCTGATTTATAAATACAAATTTAAATAGAACTTTGGTGTTTATTGATTCGATTAAAAAAATATTGATAAACTCATAAATAATAATGAGTAAATTGTGATAAAAAAAAAATAAAAATCAAGTTTTATGCACAAATTAAATAAAATATTATTACGCATTTTTAACTTAATTAATGAACTCATTTTTTAATATTATATATCTAAAATCGCTTTTATTGGACACACGTAATCATTCTTCCCACCTATAAATATATGCATACACGTATATATTTCATGTGAATACATATGAATATATATATATATATATATATATATATATTTTTTTAAAGCAAAATTTCTAATAAATTTCGGAAATAAAGATGTTCTGTTGCTTATAGTTGACAAAAATATTTTCCACCTTACAATCCAGACTCAAAATGTGTCATTGATATTACAAAAAAATATATATTTGTGATTTTAAAAATTAATACTAAATAATTATTATTATTGTTAGTTTAAAAATTGTGTTCAAAAATAATGATGAGGATATGGTATTTATGACTCATAGAGGCGCTGACACAACACGATTGCCATTTTACAAGATTTTTATTCTTACCTAATATTTTTTTTACGACATTTACAATTGTCCAATAGCGCATTCACCAAATTTGAGGTTAAATGATTAGGCATGTGAACTTTTCTTGATGATGTCACTAATTTATTAATTTATTGAGTGAGCTATTGGTGAAACATCACATATTTGGGAACATTCTCTTTTTCAAGGGCCTCGATGAGGTAATAGGGATAAGGAAATTGATAGAAAGAATGGATTAGCCTTTTAAATCCAAAATCTAAGGTTGTCGTAAATATTTGTTTAGAATCTATTGAACATTGAATGTATCATTTGATTCGTGATTGAGTTCTATAACAATGAACTTACACGATAAATGCGAACTATTTTCTAGACATTGATCAAATATTTAATGTAATGTGGGTAACATTTATTTTTTTGTCAATCTCTTCTTCGCATTTTAGACTATAGGGTTTCTTCCCAGGCCAGGAGAGAGGGCGGAGGATTAAGCGTTAAAACCCCCTCCTCCCTTCACCGAAACACGAACTCATATTTTTTGGTTTATTATTTTCAATAATGAAACATTGTGATCGACCAAAAAATTCAAAAACATAACCCCCTCTCAAAATTTGAGATTTCACGTTTCAAGACGCGTAGAATTCGAAAAACGAATACAAATTTTTTTGTCCGTCCGCCGTCCGCGCAATTTCTCCGAAACTACTGGACTGATTTTTTTCAAATTTTGATATAAAATCAGAGGTCACCCGAGGATGAACCTCCTTCATCGACATTACTCTCCGCCCTTAACTTTCAAATTGGCGGCCGAAAAACCTGCGTTGCTATAGAGTGTAGCTCCTAAACGAATGAACAGATTTCAATGAAACTTCGCTAAAGTCATTTTTTCTACGCCCTTTAAATTTATCAATATAACATACTTCAACGAAAAGAAGATGGAAAAAAACTTACGAGGGATGGTAAAATTAAATTCTGAATACCTCGAAAAGTTTTTTGTGGATATTGTATATAGTTTTTTAAAAGTTCACGAAATTTCCTAAAAAAAAATCGTTAAAATCGGACAATTAGGAGCAAAGATATGGTCTCCGGTTTTTTTAAATGTGTTCTACTCCAAATGTTATATCCTTGGTTTGGTTTTTAAATTTCAAATGTGTTACTGAACTAATGCAATTTTTTTTTTAGCATATTACTAATGATTAAAGTGAAACAGTTTAGTCCAATAATTGGAATCACCTTTTGTTTTTTTTTCTTTGTAACTCGGAAGCTAATGTTACTTTAGATGTATAATTGTTTGGAGATAATAAACCATTGTGAAATAATTTGCAGCAGTTTTTTTTTATATAAACAGCGGATTATCAGATTGCCGAGCAAGACGTGTTATACACATCTGTTAGCCCTCTCGGCTTCCCGCTCCCCTACTTCTTGTGAACTTAACAACTACTTCAAGTTCATATCTGATGTTAAGAGACTTATAAATAGAGATTATTGAATTCAAACAATTATGCAAGTTTCCTAATTAATAAGCTCTTCTGCAAGACAGTGTGGTTTTAGTGCAACACAAGGTTGCACATAACTTATTAACTAAGAAGTGTAATTGAAAAAAAAATCTTTATCATACTTTAAAATAAAAAAGTTGAGCCTCTGCGAATGACTAAATAAATTGAACCCACGTCGAATTCTTCAAAATTCAGAGTTACCCACACAGAAAGTAAGTGTATATATGTTATAATATATCACCGAATTGTGCCATTGACCGAATGTTATTTCGAAAATTCAACGTTTTATTTATTTTTTTTTTTCAGTAAGAAACACTAACAATACCGATCTGAGAAGCGCTGAGAAATAATTTACGTACGAATGAGATTAAAGTGCACTGGTGGATACTAATAGCGTGGAGCGTAAATGGGCTCTCTTCTACTTTAAGTACACCATTGACGCCATCATTTTCCGTTTTCAGTTCTCTAAAATGGCGTCGTGTTAAGATAAAATTTTAAAGAATAGCACATTAAAAAGAGGATGAAACGCAGAATATATTCCTAGCTTACAGTACACAGGTCCGATTTTTAGTTTCTGAGATATTTTAATCCACATCTTCAAGAAAATTCGTTATCAGTTATAGAATATTTGATCGCGAAATGGTTAATTATTTCGAATAAAAAAAATTAAAGGTACTTTAGAGGAAGAAATATTGAAAATTAGCCATTTAAACCCTGTTACAGAACATCAGTGAGAATAACTGATTAAGTTTATAGTGATATAATCAGTTTAATCAAAATAGTTAGAGCCGTTATTGAGAAAAAAATGTGTAAAATCGATTATACAATGTGTCACTTCTGGTTAGCCGATTTTAAGTGGAAAGTTGCTGTCACATCTAAGGCATATACAAGTCTTAAATATGCAATTTCACTTTTGTACGACTTTTCGTTTTATATCACACATCCACACCATTTTATGGGACTTAATTATTTCGATTCAAATGATCTCAAAACGTGTAATTCCGTTGAAAACTTGGATTCGGTAATTTTCACGATCACAATACTGTCTCTTATTATATAGTACATATACAGGTACGTGAAAATAAAAAGACCCGGTATCTGTACTAAATAAAAAAATCAAACAAAAAATCCAACTTCTAGCACACTTTAGCACAGGCGAATCTACGGGGGGGGGGGAGGTGGAGCCTTCGGGCTGAAGACCCCTCTCCCAAAACGGTAATATATAACCATGTTATACGGAGAAAAATATTGAAAACTATCTCTTAAAATATTAATGTTCGAACTTCAAGAACCACTTAAACACCATTTCATATAGGTAATTAATTTCTTTATTTTTTTTCAAATTAATTATCGTTATATGTATATGAAAAAAAAATCTTTCGGGCTGAGGCCCCCCCTTCACCCAAAATGGTAAAATATAACCATGTTTTACAGAAAAAAATATTAAAAATTATCTCTTAAAGTATTCTCGTTGGTGTAATTATATTTAATAGAACTTCAAGAACCACTTAAACACCATTTCATATAGGTAATCAATTTCTTTATTTTTTTCAAATTAATTATCGTTATATGTATATGAAAAAAAAATCTTTCGGGCTGAGGCCCCCCCCCCTTCACCCAAAATGGTAAAATATAACTATGTTTTACAGAAAAAAATATTAAAAACTATCTCTTAAAGTATTCTCGTTGGTGTAATTATATTTAATAGAACTTCAAGAACCACTTAAACACCATTCCATATAGGTAATTAATTTCTCTATTTTTTCAAATTAATTATCGTTATATGTATATGAAAAAATAATCTTTCGGGCTGAGGCCCCTTTTCCCTCAAAAATTAAATCCTGGATCCGCTAGTGCATTTTAGCCAGTGTTTCTGTGTATGTCTACTTTTGAATGAACCTTGAGTCTCATTCATGGTTGGCAGCCTCGCTAATGAACCTAAAAATAGATATTGCTTTGTTGTCAGCTGATAATTAGAGCAAAATTAGTTTATTTTTATCGTTGGCTCTTCTGAAGACATAAAATCATTGCAGATGAAAGATTCGACAAGTATGAGTAAAATTTTCAGTATATATTTTTAACTTTAATTTTTGTTTCAATTTTTTTTAGTTATTTGTCATGGTGTTATTTACTATTAGGATGTGCTGTTATTGTTTTTAGGAATAAGTTAAAATAATAAATTTTTGAAAAAAAAGTGTATAAAAAGATAGAGAGGGTTTAAAAAAAGAAGAAAAAAAAAACTAAATCCTCTTATTTAATAGAAAAAGAACGGGAGATAAAACGGCATTTTATGGCGGGAATCAATTTTACGTTTAGGAGCGGCTTTTAGATGGGGCGAATCGTTCCCTACTTCCATTGTACCCTCCTCTTTCATCAAACTGAGCGGATGGAAAAAAAGATGGAAGCGGGAGTCTGTTGATACTGTTGCCACAACTGTCCAAACACCCTCCCCCCCATAGCTCCTGTATTCTCTGATTGCTTATATACCATACTCCTTCTGTCTAGATTGTGTTTGTCCTGTATGCTTTCAGTTTATTATTTTTATCTGTCTATTGGTTTTATAACTGTAGTGTTTGCATCCACACGTTTTTGATTATCGATTTATAAAAAATTGTTGTGCCTTGGAGAATGAAATAAAATCATCTCCTGAGGCATGCAACTTCAATAAAGTGGGTATCCTTAATTAAATGAATGATTAAGAGGTAAAACATGGCGGTTGAACGTGATCTCGGTCAAATCATCTACTTGAGGTCGTGGTGGCCGAGTGTGTTGGAGCGTTGCCTGTTCTAGCATCCTCGTACCTAGCGACGCCGGTTCGAATCCGGTCATGGAGTAGTTGACTTTTATTTCTTAGCGGCCCCACGGATAAAACTCGACCTTCCCACTCTGATTAAAATAGCTTTGGTTGTACCTCTAGAACAACCCCCTTCCCTCCCTCCTCCCTGTGTGCCAGAGATGGTGGATAGGGGTTATCTTATAAAAAAAAAAATCATCTACTTGTACAGCCGTTACCCCGCCCCCCCAAAAAAAAAAACACATTACCTATCCTACATAATACTGAACCCAAGACCCTTCATCAGTTGTTGTGGTACAGGATTTTTTTTTTTTTTTTTTTTTAGTTTTTGTAAAAATTTAAAGAAATTATAACATATTTTCGAAGGTTGGCACCTTATTTATATATCTTATTAATGTTGAAAATGCATAGAAATAAAAAAAAAACCATAATTGAAAAGATTACAAAAAAAATCAACAATTACACATAGCCTTAAAGAACAACACTAAAAATTAAAAAAAAAATTTTTTTTTAAATATTTTATTGAATGATAACACAAACTGCATCATGAATGACAACAAGTATTAGTGTTACAAGAGTTCATCCATACAATATATATATATATATATATATATATATATATATATATATATATATATAAAGTAAGCAAATATAAATAATAATAAACATTTGCACTAAAAATATTTCAAGATAAATAAACATGAAAGTGATCCAAAGATAATCAATTTTTTGATCTTGATATCGTAAATAAGTAGTAGTTATACAAACTATAGTTGTATCCTATTATATCTTAATGTTTCAACTAATTTTATAGACAACATTGTTTTAGAATTAATCCATTTTGAAAAAAAAAAATCTATTTATAGCCAACCTCTTCAGCTCAAATTTGTCACTGTGCATTTTAGAATTAATATAACTTAATATAATCAATTTTTATTTTTTTATATGCCAAGGTTTTTTTTATTTGATATTTGAATCTATAATTGCGCATTAACTGTACTAGAAAAGTTTCTCTTCAATAAACGTAAAATGATTCCCTAAAAATATAACGAATTTTATGTAGAATATATATAAATATATTTTATTTTTCTAACTATTTATTAGTTGAAGATATCCTTTGTTTATAGAAGACGAAATCGGAATAGAAATGGGACCTATATAAATTGAAATATAACTGTATTGGATTTAGAACTTTCTAATCTTATTAAAAATTTTTATTTTTTTATGACTATGTGGACAATATAGAAAAATAAATTGTTAGAACCTTCTGTGGGCTACACTTTCGATCTATGTAGATTTCGTTCACATTTTGTGATATATAACATGGATACAAGACGAACCATATGAGATTCAACAGGTGTCTTGATACGTCCTCCATCACATCGACAAGCTTGTACTTTATGAATCATGTATTGAATCGATATTCATCACTGATTCGATAAGTCAACAAATTATTGAAGCCTTATATCTCATCTTAGCTTTAAAATACCAATATGTTGCGTCGTGTTATTTTGTAAGTTTCATGATTTTATTGAAATATCAAATTATGTATCTTATATTTTGATGATTTTTTTTTTAAATTCTAATATAATGTATATGGAAAATAGTAACAATAAACGAAAAATTATAGAGTCAATATATGTCACTAAAAATTTAAAGAATTACGTTAACAACCATACAGATGTGGACAATATAAATACTTTTTACGCAAATGTAATTAACAATATTCGCATATAATACAATAATTAATTTAATATCAATATAAAAATCATAAATTAGATTAAATAATCCATCAATGCAAAACAATAGAAGGAAAACCCCTTACCCCTTGACTATCCCCACCAGGACGATATAAGTCAGTCCCTCCAGAAATGATGTAGGCACAACCCTAAATAGCAAGTTAATGTTCACTGAACAAATTATTGCGACATTAATAATGAATATATAACGGAGGACTCATCAAGGTAATATTCAATTGTTTTTGATGTAAGGTTTAAAGATTAAAGTTACGTACATGTAAGGTTTTTCATAAGAAAAAGTTTATACTTTTATGGTATAGATTTGAAAAAATCTATGTGTATTGAAAATGATATGACATTGATCGTTAGATGAGTTAATTATGTGTAATAAAAAAAATTGTTTTTGTAAATGTTAAATGTTAACTAATAATGATATCACAATTTTCCAGACTTGAAAATGGCCCTTAGTATGATCGAAACGTCGTAATTAATAGCTTATAAATTAAAATGTTGATGAGGCCTAATTTATGTAAAAAATAAAAAAATGTGTTATTTTGTAAGTTTCATGATTTGATTAAAATATCAAATTATGTATCTTATATTTCGATGATTTTTTACATTTAGAAAATACAATATAAGTTAATAAAATAAAACTCTTAAAGTATATAATCAGCATGATCCAATGGCGCTATGATCCTTGCAGAATCTTGGCCTCCTCCTATGCTATCTTGCTCCAAACTTATCTGTCTTCGGCCGTCCTTCTCCACTTGCCTATATCTTGCTCCTAAGATGATATTCGACGTCTTCCTGACAACGAAGTCTAGGTCTGTGTCGTTTTCTTCTTCCATCCTGATGTCCGTCCATGATTATTTGAGGGAGCTTACCATGTTCCATTCCTTGCAAAATGAAAACCTTCGTATCCCTCCCCTCCTTATGGCGGATATAATGTTAGGGGCGTTATATAATGTCGGTAATATATATATAAATCAAATGCATATTTATTATATAAACATCATTAGATAATCTTCCGCCTCTTTGAGAGACTGAGACTGAGGTATTAAATTCTTTAGCTGTCTTTTATTTAATTTGAAGGACTCCTTAGATTGATTTCTTAATGGACTGTTATAAAGAGACGTGATAGAGAGAGATGCTGTTGGGTACTACGGCCCACCACTCTATCACTTTATAACAGTCCATTAAGAAATCAATATAGGACAAGGATTTCTTCATATTAAAGAAAATAAAGCAAAAGTATGCATATATATATATATTTTTTTCCATTCAGTTGAAATTATAGACTACGTAGATCTTTTGCCACCTGAACAAACCTGCTCCATCTCTGACTGTCTGGAGCTATTTATTTCCAGTTATCTGCACTTAGCCCTATTGTGTATTTATTTATTCTATCTATTCATCTGTTTTTTGGCCTTTCATGTGGTTTATCGCCTTCGATTGAGACATTAATTGTTACATAGAGACTTCCAGATGGATTGCTACGAGCTAAATCCTATGCCTATCTTAACCTACTTGCCTTCATATAACGGGATATTGATTGAGCAGGTTCTTTATTGGCCTTTCTTTCCCATATGTGTGTATTCTGGTTCCTGATCACAATGGTACAGAGGATTTTTCTATCAACTTTAAATACTTATCTATATACAAATCCGAAAAAATATGAACTTTCTAAATGTATTAATACAGCTATGTTTTGCTGATCAGTGTCCAGGTCTCACATCCATATATTAGAACTGGCTTATCAAATCATTGTACACCCTTAATTTGAGATGTCTTGAGATTTATCGTGATTTCAAAACCTTTGATAAGAAGAAGGTAGTTTGGGCTAATAATAAGCTGGTCTTAATCTTCTATGATTTCTCTTCTATGCAGATCCTGTTATTACGGTGAAATTTAACTTTAATTTTTTTTTTTTGTCTACTGATTTTGTATACTTTTATTTGGGAAGTTCATATATTATGTTATTCTTATTTAATTGCTACTGCTTTTTATTACTATTGTTTTATATACTGGTTTGCTCATTTTTTTAATCTCTCCAATTTGTTTTGTTTTACTTTTTACTTTTTTTAAATTTGTCCTGAATTACATTTTTTCTTGTATTTATATTTTGTATAAATGACTATCTTTAACACTAATATCAATTGCCTTTGGATATTTTTGTTAAATGCTATATATTTTTTAATAAGTACATATTTTATGCAACTTTAACTTACCTCTTCATATCAATTATTTTTTAACAACTTCAATAACCTAGAGAATATTACATTAATTATAAATACAAATCTAATATACATTATGACAATCGTATATACTACTCACATATAGCATGTCGTGACAATAAGACAAATGGGCCAAACTACAGAGGGAAACTCTACATCATCATGGAGGACAACGCCTTTCAGCTAGTGAGCAACGATAACTAACCTAAGTAATTAGTGAGATAGATAAAGGATAAAGCGCATGAACTTGTATGCAATCCTTCTTCCGAAAATACATATTGCCGAGAAGCACGTTAAAGATATTAAGTAAAAAAAGATATGATAAAATACTATTTGTAAGAATGGTCTCCTAGTAACCATTATTGAAATATATATCGATTCATACGTGGAATATACGAATCGAACAGCCCCTTAGCGTTATATAGAATCGATACTCCGCCACTACTTCTACGGCGGAGAGAGGAGGAGAGGGAACGGTAGGCCGATAATTATATAAATTGGTTCTAGGCTGGCTCCTTTCCAAGGAAGCTGGGATTGGAAAACTTGCCCGGCCTAGTTCTTTATTGTCGGAGGATTAACTTATAGCGATTCTATTTCAGAAGGTAGCCACTTTCTTATAAGTTGCCGAGATAATTTAACTTGGTAATTACAGATGTTGGGTCTACCACGGCCTTTATTACAAGCGGCCAGTTCCTGGGGTAATTTCGGCCGATTTATGAAGTTGTTCGGATTTATCGGGAAGCCATTGTTCAAAAATTGACCTCTATCTCAAAATCCATAAATTATTATTAACCTTAATTATTAATTTCAATTGTTCAGTATGTGTGGTAAATGAAAATTATTCTAATTTTTAAAATAACGCCTCAAGGTTCAGTACGAGATACCATACTATATATTATGTACACTTACAACATACCTCTTAACAATGAGACATTTCCATTGACCCACAAAACATCAATGTTGTACAGAAGCTTCAAGAACAATACATCAAATATTTACATTACATCATCATAATTCCACCCAATCTGCCTTGCTAAGGATTACTCAAGACCTCCGATCCGCCATAAACAGAGAATCTCCATCCTAATTCTTTTTGACTTTTAAAAAGCGTTTGATTCCGTTAATCATGAGAGCCTTCTTTCCAAACTCCAAAGCCTGCCCATGTCAAATAGCGTCCTAAAATAATTCCTTTACTTCTTATCCAATCTATCTCAGACAGTTACAATTCCGAACAAACCTCCAGCATCATCCCTTCAATTATCACGAGGTGTTCTTCAGGGTTCCTCACTCTTCCCGACTCTTTTCTCTATCTATATTAGTGACCTTCCTAACGCCATTCAACATTCCAATTACCACCTATATGCCGATGATTTCCAAATATACCAATCATTCCAACCTTCTGAAATACACGAGGCTGCCCGAAGGCTACAAGAAGATATCGACTGCATCAACATATGGTCAGAAATAAACAAATTAAAGGGGAATGCAAAAAAAAAAAAAAAAAAACCAAGGCTATTATCATCGGGTCCAGACATCTCATCAGCTCCCTTCCTTACTTTCCTCTACTTGACCTCAATAACTGTCGATACATTTTTCCCTACAATCAAAAAGCTATGATTAACCTTTGACCAGAACCTCTCCTGGAATAACCATATTTCCCAGATTACCCGAAAATCCATAACTGCATTGTATTTCCCCACTTCGACTACGGCTGTTTGGTTTATGGAGGGCTATCTGCCAGGCTAGAAATGAGACTGAAGAGACTCATGAATTGTTTCATAAGATACATTTTCGGGATCCCCAGGCGTTCACATGTTTCACTCTGGTACACCGAGTTGAAGTGGCTTTACCCTACTTCCTGATAACAATTCCTTCTTGGTGATTTCCTTTTCCAAGTCTTTAGAACCAAAAACCTTAGCTACATTCTGGAACTCCTTACTCTATGCTCCTCTATCCAATCTCTCAATAATATGCCTCAACCTATAGACTTATATATCCCCTCCCCCTATAAAACTTCCTCCTTCAGCAAATTCTTTCTTCATTCGTGCTGCTTCCTTATGAAACTCACTTCCTACCTCCATGCGTCAATCCTCGTCCACAAATTCCTTCAAACAACTCCTGTTCCACCATTTACTCCACATTCAAACTTCCCCTGACATGTAAAATTACTTGCATATGTACACTGTTTAATTTCAATCTATTGAACAATTGAAATATCAATTAACTGTAAATTAGTTTGTATTTTTTATTATTATGTCAGACTAAGACCCATAAATTTTCAACTCTGTTATTATTATTAGAGAGCAGTAATCCCAGAATAAAAGTATTTTTTTCATTTCATATAAATTAGAGGACTGGTACAAATTACAAAATCTACTAAACCACAATATATCGAAAAATATTGCATTTACCCTTTGAAGAAATACTTCAATTTATATTGAAAACAACCCCAGTTCCCCAGACCCCAGGAAACTATTCGCGCATCCTACTCTGAACTCCTGCTTTCACGTATTTCTGCGTGACTGCAGGGTTCGAAAGCCTCCCCATCCACCTTACTCATGCTCTTAATTAGTAGGCAGTAGCAGTGAGAAGGTATACCAGATACAGTTCACGACGGCACCAAATGTAATGTATCCGTGAACCGTCTCAAGCCGGCAATTCAGCTGTAGGACCCAGATTCAGAAGCAGCTATTGTGAAAGGAGGGAAGTAATGTTACTACACTCCTCTTGTGACGTCATGACGCCTGCACTAATCCGTGCTACATTATTACTCCAGCTCTAGATCTATCTACCTCTTTGGACAATCGATCGTTCAGAAAATCGATACAACAAAAATCGATTCGGGTTTAAAAACAGATGATAAAGAAAACAGTTTGTTTTAAAAAAAAATACTTTAGCAGTGTTGCCGTGTGAGTGGAAATATCAGATTTTTTCATCTTTATTTTTTTCAGTCACATATGTCAGAAATACCGACAGCCAGTCTTGGAATAAATCGTTGGTAGGCGTGAGGAAGAGGAGTGCCCAGTGGTACCATTTTCTATCTTCATTTTAATATTTGTAGATACAGGATGAGATCCCTTATTCAGCTTCTTTTGAGCCTTATATAGGTTTTATCCCCCATGTTAGATGTGACCATGCCTATAATCAGTGAGTTGGTATGTCCGTGTAACTTATTGTGAAATCTTTTATAATGTTTTCGGAGCTAGTCATTAACTGTTAGTGTTTAAAGATCTTTATGTAAAGTAATGTTAATAGCGTATACCATCAAGTCTTAGTTATATTTCTGAAAGTTTTTGATTGAAAAGTCTGTAGTTTACATATGTCATTTTGGCAGATCCATGTTTCTGGAAAGCGTAGGTACAAATGGTCTTAAGTAGGTTTTTTTTTTTTCTGTTCTTACCTACCTCGCCTTTAGGCTATACGGGATTTTCCCGGGCCGGAGAGGGGTAAGGATGATGAAATTAAAATCCGCTCCGGCACCGGGATGCGAATTCTTTTTTTTTTTTTTTTTTGTTCTTCCCTACCTCGCCTTTTAGGCAATACGGGATTTTCCCGGGCCGGGGGGGGGGGGGGAGGGGGTGAGGGCGGGGAATTTAAAATTCCCTCCGGCACCGGGACGCGAACTCGTACTTTTTATATCATCTCAAATCTCTGTTATCCGGTTGCCAGGCAACTAGCGGTGCTGTGCACACGCTTTAGCCTATTCGGACACCCCGCCCCCTCCGGGATGCGAACTCGTACTTTTTAATCTTCTCAAATCTGTTATCCGGTTGTCAGGCATCTGGTGGTTCCTTTAGTTTAGCCCATTCGGCCTCCCCGCCCCCATTGGTCTTAAGTAGGTGTATGTATTCAATTACTGTCAATTTTATATTAGTATTCGCGTACTTGAATCCCTTCAGTGCTCGAAACATGCCCTGATGATGACCCACATGTTTTGGTTGAAACGTCGGCCCCAATAAAAACTTTATAATGACTGTATGACCGAGCTATATCGTCGTTACAAATACTAAGTATCAAATACGATAATCACGACTCTACTAACATTATCAATTTAGCCCAAACATCGCTGTTTGGATGTTTTAGCTTTCAGACCAATATTTGATTTTATGAATGTTTGAAGATTTTGTCTGATGTTTTTATTCGCTCTTTAAAAGTATTTAATTATAATTACAATCGCTAGAGTGCAGAATTGAAAACTTTTCACATTTTTATATTCGATTGTTAACATTTGTATCGATGATGATTAATATGATATCGAGAATATGAATATTCTCAAATATTTCATTATTCAGAAAAAATAAAGACTTTTTTTTTGCTGTTATTTAACGTCGCATCGACTGCCAGGGCCATTAGCGACGATCGTTTTTCTTAAATATAACTAATCAATTTTATTTTTCGGATGTACTTCAGCGTTTTTTCGATACCAGCGTTTTCCTTGTACGGTGCCTTGTCTTCAATTTGGAGTTCGATTTGCTGTTTCCGGAACTTTTTGCACTGGAATATGTGTTTAACTGTCAGATTAGCATTTTCACATATCTCACATGTTGGTCGATGTAAGCCAAGAAGTAGGTGGAGATGGGTCAGTTTGGTATGTCCGATTCTGAGCCTGCTTATTATAGAACACTCCTTTGATGTCAGTTGTTTTGGAGGATACCAAGCTCGATTTTCGTCTTTGGTCAGATGAAGGTGATTGCGCGGCAGTAATCTCCACTGTGCATTCCAACTGGCGTTCACTTTCTTTGAAATTTCTCTTCTCCATTCGTAGAGAAACATCGATCCTAAAACAGGTGAATCTGTGCTTCTGGCGGCTTCCTTTGCTCCCTCATCGGCTCGTTCATTGCCAATTATGCCAATGTGTGAGGGTACCCAAAACAATATTATTTTTCGACTATTTTTATTTAGTTTCAAGTTCATTAGCTGAATTTTTTTGTGCAATGTGTTACATGTCCATGCATTTTGCAGTCCCTTGATTACAGATAAGGAATCGGTCACAATTACTGATTTCTCAATATTGGTGTCGATTACGTATTCAAATGCCTTGAGAATAGCCCACGTTTCACTTGTAAAAATTGAATTATTGTTATTTAATTTCCATTTTTTTATATTGTTTTGGGTTACTATACAGCATCCTACACCTTTCTCTGATTTTGATCCGTCCGTAAAAATTATGTCATGATTATGGAATAATTTATGGACAATTTCATGATAACTATATCTAATTTCTTCTGGGGTAGTGTTGTTTGGAAGATTGTTCAGTCCTAGTTCATTTTTGATTGGTGGAATTGTCCACGGAGGGGTATCTCCTATTTTCTGAGGTATAATATTTATATGTGTTGTAATTTCATACTCAGTGGAGTATTTCTCAATTCGACTTTGAAGTATTTCTGAACCATTTAAATCACCTTTATACAGAATATCAAAATTATTGTGCTCTGGCATACTCTGAATTTTTGCTGCATAACGAAGAACGAGAAGTTTTCTTCTATGGTCCAAGGGCAATTCTCCTGTTTCACTCAGTAAGGCAGTTGCTGGGCTTGTTCTGAATGCTCCAATTGAAAGTCTCAGTGCAGTGTTCTGAATTGAGTCTAGCTTATTTAGGAGGCTTTTGCAAGCTGAAGAATATATGATGCTTCCATAATCTAGTTTTGACCTTATAAGGGATCTGTATGTAGTTAGCATAGTGTTCCTGTCTGCTCCCCAGTTTTGATGGGAAAGGATTTTTAGGAGGTTCAGTCTTTTATTACATTCCTGTTTTAATTTTTCTATTTGATATTTCCATTTTAGTTTACGATCTAGTATAAGACCTAAAATTTTGATTTCTTTGTAAAATGCGATTTCGGAACTGTTTATTGAAATATTTCTTACGTTCTCTAATTTCTTTTTCCTTGAGAAAACGATAGCCTGTGATTTTGTAGCAGAAAATCTGAAACCGGTTTCCCTCCCCCATTCTTCTAGTTGGGATATAGCAGACTGCATTATCTGTCGTGTAAGATTAAGATCTTTCCCTTTGCAACAAAGCAACAAATCGTCAGCATAGAGGAAACTTTTTACTGGAAGACTAATTCGGTCGGCTATATCATTTATAGCTATGAGAAACAGAGATACGCTGATTACAGAGCCTTGAGGTACCCCATTTTCTTGTTCAACTTCGTCGGAGGAGACTTCGTTTACCTTTACTTTCATCGCCCTATTGCTGAGGAAATTTCTAATGAAATTTAGCATATTTCCTCTTACTCCATTATGGTAAAGTTTGTCAATTATACGTGGTCGATAAACCATATCGTATGCTTTTTCTATGTCTAGACTGATTCCAATCAGGTTCATGTTTTCTGCGAACGCTGAAAGTATTTCATTTGTAATATTAACCAGGTGATCTGTTGTCGAATAATTACGCCGAAAACCTGCTTGATTTTTATGAAAGTATTTCTTGTGTTCAAGATACCATATCAGCCTTTTATTGATGATTGATTCCATCAGTTTACACATTGTACACGTCAAGGATATTGGCCTATAGCTTTGAGGGTCTTGTTTATTTTTATTTGGTTTTAATATTGGAATTACTATAGATTTTCGCCATTGCGTTGGGAAAATATTTTGGGACCAGATTATATTAAAAATAGAAAGAAGATATTTTTTCCCCAAATGGGGACAGTTTCTTAAGAAAAATAGATGGTATACCGTCAGGTCCTGGAGCAGAATTTTTCATGTTTTTAAGGCATTCCTCTAGTTCCCTTTCTTGTAATAGAGTATTGAGGAAGTGTTCATTGTCAGTTGGATGAATCTTATAGTCAGTTACGACCGGTTTTGGAGGAGTTACATAATTAAAACTTGAAGATTGAAGAGAAAAATGGTTACTTAGTAGATTAGTTATCTCTTTGCTAGTGATAACCGTTTCTTTTCCCTCAATTTTTAGTGATGTTATTTTACGACTCTTGTATATTCCTCTAATTTTCCTTATTTTGTCCCAGATATCTTTGATTGAGGACGATTCGTTTAGGCTGTTAAGGAATCGTTCCCAACTAGATCTTTTAGATTCCTTAATAACTCTACGGGATATAGCTCTTTTCTTTTTGAAATCAATAAGATTATCAATCGTTTTATGTCTTCGATATTTGTTGAATGATCTTTTTGTGGATTTTACAGCTTCCTTGCATTCACTATTCCACCAAGGAACAAGTGACTTGTTGGAAATGTTCTTTGTTTTTCCAATCGTTTTGAGGGCAGTGGTTGTGATCATTTCAATGAATCCGTTTACTAATTCATCTATGTTTTCCGTTTTGGGAATTGGTAGTTGAGTTCGTAACATATAATCAATAGATTGAGCATATTTCGTCCAATCAGGGGATTTTAAATTCCATCTGCTAATTTTCAGAGGTTCATTGATTTTATTAATAAATTGAAGCTTGAGAGGAAAATGGTCGCTGCCGAACAGTTCATCGAGAGTATCCCACTTCAAATAGGGCGCTATGTCTGGACTACAGAATGACAGGTCTATGTTACTAAATGTACCACTAGCTGAACAAAAATGTGTTGGTTTAGTGTTGTTTAAAAGAACTATGTTTGGCTCTTCTAAAATCTTTTCTAATATTTTCCCTCTTTTATCTAATTTGTGGGAACCCCAAATAGGAGTATGGCTGTTCCAGTCACCTAAAACTATGAAAGGAGTTGGAAGTTGCGTGAACAGATTATAAATTTCTTCGTAACAAAATTCATACTGATGGGGTAAATAAACACTGCAGACGCAGATTTCTTTTGGTAACTCTAATGTAACCATTCCTGCAACAACTTCGAATTTAGAGTTTATTGGGATTTGATGGGAAAAGGTTTCATTTTTAATAAATGAAACCTTCTCCACGCCACCAGATGAGAATTTAGTTTGCCTATTTTTATAAAATGAATGATAGCCTGATAGTTGGAATTGTTATACTTTGTTTGGAATTATTAGTAAAGTTCACAAGAAATTATATAATTCATTTGTGCCTTGGTTTCAGCCTAAATTTTAGGCCTTCGCCAGGTAGAAGGCTTTAAGAGAGATAACGTTATAATAATAAACAAAGCAAAGCGCAGCGGCAAATAAATAATTTATTTTGTACTTTGTCAATTTGAAATTTAATATTGTTGTATAATAAATATCTTTTAAAATTAATAGAGTTCTAGTGTTTCATTATTTACCTTAACAATGAATAATACATTTAAGTAATTTACTTTGACAAAGAGCTCCTTCTAGCGTTAAGGCATCTTACATTTAGTGGTTCAAACGGAATACATTGTCCTTCCGACCTAATTAAAATAGTTATAGCATTTATTTATATTGTTGTAAAATATATACAATTTACACAGTGGTACAGACCTCTTCTAATCAAATTACTGACACCCGCATAAAAATTCGTGAATAGCTTCATCTCATCATAACCTACAGATATTTTATTTACGAAAATTCTCGGAATTGGAGCATTTTCAATTTGGAGATCAGAAAACTTTGTCTATTTAATTGGATAAAAATAATTGTATAATACTAATTTCCTTTCCATTCGAATCTTAAGATTATATGATCACAAAGTCGAAAAAAAATATGTTTACAAAAATATTATGAAATGTCAAAATAAGGAGGTTATAATGGCCAAACGGCCCAATATTTTTGAAAGCCATTAAATGACAAGGATTTTGTGATTACATTATCGTACTATTCAAGTGGAAAGGAAATTGATATTCATGACTTTTTAGTACCTAATTAAATAGACAAATTTTGCCAAGCTCCAGCTTGAAAACACTCAATTTTCCGGCTACGAAAATTTTCCGATAATTTTCGTAAATAAAATATTTGTAGGTTACAACGAGACGAAGATATTCACGAAGTTTTAGGTGGATATTGATAATTTGATAAAAATGGGTCTGTGCCATCGTACTAAAAGGTTTGTTTGTTTTTTCAATATATTATTAATTTCTCTTTTTTAAGTTCTGCATTGCAAATACCAATAAATGTTTCATTTGTTCTTTCTCGGTGAGTGTAATCGTAAGTAAAAAGTAAATAACGATAATTTTTTTACGGAATTTATCTTTATTATAATAATGCTCAGGACAGAATCTTTTTGCTTATTTTTTTGTATAACTTTTGTAATTAATGACAAAACTTGAACTTTTTAAATTTTATTATTACTTTAAGTTTTGTGGAATATAATTTTTTTTTTCTATGTGCTTTACAATTCTTGTAGACCTTTACTTCCTTTACCACCCTTCCCCATTGCTCCTGTCATGCATGGGCTATTTCTCTACACTTATCTGCATTATTGCATATGCTATCATGCATTGTCATTTTTGCTAGCATAGTGAGCTTTTTGGGAATTCCCAATTTAAGCATTATGTTCAGTAATTCTTCTCTATCAATACTGCCGTATACCTGCTTAAAATAAAAAAATAAATTATGGAGGTCTTTAAGAATTTGTCTTAATGAGAATATTTGATCGATGGTTCATCTTCCAGGCCTGACACCACACTGATAGTTGCCCATTTTGATTGTCATGCACTTCACTTATAGTGGCTCACTGTCAAAATGATACACCTGGATATTGGATAGAACTTATAGAATAAATAGTTCAGTTTATATTACATTGAAAGCAATAATTTATTTTAATCAATGAATATCCTATTAATAGTAATATTAATATGTTCTATTTCTTGTTCTTGTGTTATTTTATGTTTTATGTTCTGTCTTGGAGTGGGGGTGTATAACGGCTTCTAGTGTAGGCATTGTTCAGTTTTTAGTGAAAATATTCACATGGTATAGTGAATAAACCTGGTTAAATAGTTTTGAGAAGAAATTGCGGATAATCTGGGGCTGAAAACAATTTTAATTTTTATAAGGATAATGCCCTGCCATAACACTCTTCCATGTTAGTTAAGGAATGGCTGCTTTGTATCTGCCCTAATGTTATACAAACTTCACCACAGTCATCAGATCTTAATTCGCTAGAATATTTGTGAAGAAATTTTGAGGTATAAATTGGAAAACACGAAATTTCAAGCAATGCATACTTAAAATATATATCCCTTTGAAGAATGGAACCATTATGAACAGGCTGAAAGAAGATAGAAAGTAATTGCTTGCCTATAAGGTATTGAACTAAATAAAAAGTAAGTAAAATTAAGTAAGCAGTGAAGTAAAATTAAGTAAGCAGTGAAGTAAAATTTTCCATTTATTTTTCATTCATATAAAAAATTACAGTTGAATATTTTGATATAACTGATTTTTTACAAAATAAAATTGTGATCATAAATAAATCTATTGAAGAGTTTCTGGTTTCAGTTGTTTATTGTAGCCATTAAGTCTTTTTTTTATTTTTTTTATGTGGTGTAGCAAATTCTCTGTGAACCACAGACAGCATTTCTCGCAAAAATACTTCTAAAACTCTTCTATCAGTATTTCTGTTAATTTCTTTGAATTTTTGTTTTCATATATAATATTAGTAGTATTTCCTAACTGTAAACGATTTCTGAGAAAACTGAACGGAAATTAGCTACCATAAAATTTTAGAGGTTCTTAGGGGGAGCAGTTGGTTCTTATTGACTAGCGCACTCTTACGGGAAAATCTTCAATAACGATGAAGATATTTTTGTAGAGCTCCTCCAGCATGGTACTTCTTGACGGTTTGTTACAAAATTTAATTTTTTTAATATCTTGTTTAAACATAAAATTGATACCTCTAAAAAATCCATGGTAACTTGATCGGCGGTTTTAATAGATACATTTGCGAAATCAACAAGATTATAAAAAAAAAAAAAAACTCACTTATTTAAAATGACTAGTGTTCGCCCAGTGGTCGAAATTCGGCCATAGCCATTAACATTTTTAAGAAAAGATATAATTAAATAAAAAATAAAGTAAATAAATAAATAGTAAATCACGATTCAAAAATCCTCATTTTCCAATACAAACAAAATTTCAATTTCAATTAAAAATCGAGCTTAAATCATTTAAAATTATTTATAAGTAATACAAAATACACTCATTCAAAAATATTTAATTTTCATTTTAATTTATGTGTGTTATTATCACAATAAATTAATGTTATGATTAAGCAAGTAAAAATAAATTTAAATTAGCAATTTAAATTCACTTTAAATCCATTTTTATTCAGAACTTCTATGTAAATAATGTTCTTTTTGAATGTTCTGTTATTGTTTAGTGCATAGCCATGCCCATTGCCATTGAAATATAAATTTTCAATATTTTAAATGAACGTGCTCTAATTGCTGCCACATATAATTGTCCATGCGAAATTACTGGACGTCACAATAATACACACATTTTTCCAAAACTTTTATCCTGCGATTTGATTATGGTCATAGCAAATGCAGCTATTAATAGGAACGTTGTTCTTTGAAAGTCGAATGTAAGTATAGTGTCAGAAAATGTTAAACTAATTTTTGGAATTAAAATTCTTTAATTTAAAGTAGCCCCCGTTAATACTTCAGTCTCATTACTGTTCCATTAACTAATGCTTGTACAGTATTTAAGTTAACTATAGAATAATGAGTATATAACTATAGAATATATTTTTAAATTTAATTTATTATGTATCATTCAGCTAACATTACATGATATCATCTCTTCAAATAATAGAACAAATTACCTCAGAAAATAAAAAGTTTTCGATTCATCAAAAAACAAAATAAAAGAAATCGAATTTGGAAGGGAAAGAAGACGTACTAAATGTTTAAAATATTTCTCTGCAACAAATAGTCCGATTTCGATGATTTTTTTTTATTTTGTAGGAAATCATTAGTATTATCGGTAAAAAATGTGTACTTTTTAAGTTATTAGCAAATAAAATACCGAATTCATTATAAAAATGTATGCAGCTTGTTTTCGGGAAAGTATGTTATATACATAAATTATAAAGGTTTCAAGGGGAAGACTTTAGCCAAGTTTCATTGAAATCGTTGAAGCCGTATTGGCGCTTTAGTCTAAAGCTCGGCCGCCATTTCGAAAGGGAAGGCCCGATGATAATGAAACGTATATAAACAAAATTCTAAATATTATTGCGACGTTGTGTCAAAATTTAAAAAAAAATCGGTGAAGAACTTTCGGAGATAAGCCGTTTTGAACAAACTACCATTTATATTTTTATTCACATACTATTTAATTTTTTATTTATTGATAACACTAAAGCTCGTCAATATCTATTAAAGAATAAAAGATCGAAGAAAATCAGTTGAATAATAGGGGAGTAAAAGGGACTGAACCGAATTGTGTTTGCCTATTTATGTAATGATTATAAAACTCTTTAAATTATTGTTAAATTAATAGATTTAATTTACAGACCCATTAGCCTCCTTCCTATATGTTTTAAAGTTTTTGAAAAATTAATATACAAAAGACTTGTTGACATATTGACTGACCAACAGGTAATACCTGACCACCAATTCGGCTTTCGCACATTCCATTCGACGACACATCAATTGCACAGAGTTACAGACTACATTGCTGGAGAGAGAGAGAAACACTTTATTTTCATAAAATATAAAATATAAAGGATTGCTGCCCAATTACATTGGGTTGCTATACACACAGCATACTCTTCTATCCTTAAGACAATATATGAACTTATATATAAATATACAGAAGTATTAGTTAATATTAGTAAAACATAAATATATATATATATACATTTTTATTATTTTATTTATCTTTATAATTTTTTTTTTTTTTTTTCCTTTTTCCTTCTTCTCATTGTTCATGCTTTTTTTTTTTTTTTTATTTAACATTAAGTTTCCCTTTCTCTCACTTCTCTCTCTTTATCGCTATTGTTTTCAATTATTCACTAAATAAATAAATAAACAAATACATAAATTAAAACTCTCGGGCTAGCCATGCACGTGGTGGTGAATGATTCCCAGGGAGTCGAGGACTATATTTTCAGCCAACCTCGCTACGTCCTTAATGTCGACACCTAGTTCCTCGAGGAAGCTCCTTGTTCTTTTTGGGATAGTTCCGCGAGACCCAAACCAGAGGCCTCTCACGGTGAACTCTCTCTCTCCGAAGGTCTCACGGAATTTCTCTTTTAGGAAAGGGATACATTTATCGTACGTGTTCTTCTTTTCCCTTTCCACTTCACCCGCCTGATCGAGGTCATTGCTCTCAAAGCGGACAGTTGGATCCAAGATCAGCGCTGTCCTTCCTGTCTTGGGAAATGCGACGATATCAGCGTATCTCGTAGAGCCCTCACTATCGATGCAATATACCTCGTCAAAGCAGGTGAATTTTTTTTCCCTAAGGAGCCTCATCAATTCGAACTTGACCCGGTGGTGACGACGTGTTATGAGGAGGGAGTTGTTGGGGCATTTTCCCAGCACATGTGCTGGTGTTTCAGACTCTCTGCCGCATTTACGGCAGAGGGACCCAACTTCTCTGACCTGTCCGCTGACTCCTGGGACTCCACGCAGGGGTGCATAATTAATGTTTAGTTTTAGGGCATTCGACCATTCAGACCCAGAAAGTACTTGCTTTTCGTAGATGTATCTATTCGCTTTCGGGGTCTCTTTAAAATGGCGAACACCAATACCCTGCCACCTGCAGTTGGCCCATTCCTCAAATGCATTTTCTCGTAGAGACTGCCGTAGAGCTTTCACATTTCGATGACCCTGATCAACCCCCAATCTCTCGGCACATTCAGCAATTTCAGCCGAATAATCGAAGGTAGACTGAAAAAGGGCATCTGGTACATTGGACAGTCGCTGAGCAATGGACCAATGTTGAAGAGGAGCCTCCCATTGGCAGCGGATTAATCCCAATCCTCGGTATCTCCTGGGGGCATACAACATCGCTGTGGAAGTATTCGCAGGGAGTCCAATAATGGCCTTTACGCTCCTGCGAATCATAGTGTCGATGCCCTCCAGTATAGGAGGACGTAGCTTTGTTAGGGACGCAGTTTGGAGAGGGTAAGTAAGACCCGGGAACAGATATTGATTGACAATGTTGAGTTTCTGCTCAGGTTTAAGTAAGCAAGAGGTTACCAGCTTGTTTAGATTATCATTCAATTTAGTCACCGAATCTTCGTTGAATTGCAGCTCTCCCGAGAATGTACATCCTAAATACTTAATCGTATCTCCATTCTTCAATGTTTGGATGTACTCACCATTTTCAAGGGAGAGCACCGTAGTTTCCAGCTCTCCTTTATTTATAACGATGCCCATACTTTTTAGAGGATTTATAGCCAGACCAATTTCTTTAAATGTTCTTTGTATGCTGTCAATCACTCTTTCTGCAGCCCCCTTGTCACGCGCCGACACTGCCTGGTCATCCGCGAAACCTGTGAGGACCACACAATCTTGCTCATTCCTTAATTTGTATCCAAATTTCTTGGAAAAGTCCTCGTCACACAGGTCGCGGTAGAGATGATCGATGGCCAGGTTGAAGAGTGAAGACGACAGGGGGCCACCTTGGGGTACACCGCGCAGCACTTTGATCTGGCTAGTTGCATGGACACCGTTGCCAATCTTTATGGTGTTCGTGCTAAGGAGAGCTGATATGACAAATTGTAAGATTCGGTGACACACCTCTCGCTTCTAAGGAGCTTACGATGTGTTTGTGCCCAACATTGTCAAAAGCACCGACAACGTCGAGGAAAACTATCGCACAGTCATTTTTCATTTTTTGTGCATCTTTTAATACCGCGTCGATGATCCTCGCGTTGACGTGCGTTCCCGGGAGGCCTTTTATAAAGCCTCTCTGACTCTTGTGGAAGGTGACCTGCTTTCTTAACTCGTAGTCCAGAACCTTCTCTATGATTCGGCGCTCAATCGAGTATATGGTGATCGGTCTCCAGGTAGATATATTGTTTATATCACCTTTGCCCTTATATATCAATATTGTGCGCCCTTGTCGAAGTGGTTCCGGAACATAGGCCACCTTCAGCATTATCTCTGCAATCGTTTTAATAATGCTTGATACCTCAAAATATTTTATTGTGCGGATCAGAACTCCATCAGGCCCCGGCGATGTGTCCATTGATGTTGATTTAATGGCTTTCCTGATAGCTTCTATCTCAATGGACAGCAAATCCGGCATCGGGGCACACTGTTCGTAATCCGCACGCCCGCAGAGATTTTCGTTCTCAAAGAGGTCTTTATAATGCCTCTCGATATCGGCCATTTTTAGAGGACACCGTTTAGGAGCGTCGGCATTCATTACAGTTTGCACAACCTTTTTTCTTTTATTATAATAATTATATTGGGCAACCTCGTACTGATACTGCTCTTGCCGACGACTCCTGTCTACTTTGTTTGCCCTCTGCGGATTTGAGACTTGTCCAGCACCCTTGTCAGCCATTTTCATTTTATTTTTTTTCCTCATCCTATAAAATTTTACGGCTGGGTGCTGGGGACCTGGCAGTTCCGCATTAATGACTTTGGGGAACTTTAGGAACTTGCCTACGGCCTCATCAAAATCCGCAGTATTCACCATTTCTTGCTTTAAAAGGTGAAACTAGAAATTAGAACAATCTGAACAATCTGAAAAATTAGAACAAAAACTATATGCAACTGGAGTATTTTTGGATGTTGCTCAGGCGTTTGATAGAGTCTGCCACCAGGGTCTTCTCTTTAAACTTAAGACTATACTTCCATACACCTACTATCCTTTCCTTCAATCTTTCCTCTTCGACAGATTTTTTTCAGTTCGACAGGGCTCGGAAGTGTCTTCAGTCCGTCCAATCTTGGCCGGAGTTCCCCAAGGTTCAATACTAGCCCCTCTACTTTACGTTATATACACTTATGATATACCTATTGACGATGAGATCTTGACAGCTACATATGCAGACGATACAACAATCCTCACAAAACATCAAGATCCTACACAGGCCTCACTAACTCTACAACATCATTTGCTTAAACTAAAAGATTGGTTCACACTATGAAAAATTCGACTTAATCATGACAAATCCAAACATATAACATTTACTCTTCGAAAAAACCACCTGTCCTCCAGTTTATATTGACAACAATCAAATTCCTCAAACGGGCACGGTACTTTACCTTGGACTCACCTTCGACAGAAGGATGACATGGGGCCCACATGTTAAAATGAAACGCATGACACTTAACAAACGACTCAAACTACTTTACTCACTTTTTGCCAAATCTTCAAAACTAAAACTAAAACAGAAACTGAATACATATACATACTTACTTAAGCCCATATGGACATACTCATCACAAATATACGGCATCGCTAAAAAGACCCACCTACAAAAACTTCAAACGTTCCAATCAAAATTATTGCGACTCATAACAAAAGCACCTTGGTACGTGACTAACAAAACTCTACATACTGACCTCCACTTTCCAACAGTTGACCAACATATAACGACCCTATATCAACGATTTTACACAAATTTAAATGGACATAATAACAGACTTATAAGAGACATGGCCACAGCTGACATACCTCAGAACATGAGCAGGAGACTAAAAAGGCGTTGGATGAGGGATCTCCTTCCTTAGACAACCTAACTAATTGGAACAAGTTAGGGAAGAGGTACTGCTGAGTACTTTCCTTCCCCATGCCTGTCATGTCATTATATCATTATCGCCATCACATTTGCTGATTGTCAACTTATTGTTGACAGGCGCAAATACATATTTTATAGACAAAAAAAAATTAATAGATTCAATTAAATTATTCTTATAATTAAACTTGACATAAAACTCTGTTAAGGTAAGACCACCTTACATTTGATAGTAAGTTGTGAATAGATTGATATATTATAATGAATAGATAATGTCAATTATTTATTGGAAATAAATTACTGATCTGCAAGATCTGTCTTGACCGACGAACGAGAACTGTGGGTGACAGCTAAATTTTCTAACACCATTATTCCGGTTGAAATCAAGTGTTGAGATTTGTATTTCCCATCTCGAAGAACCCTCAAATACGAATTTTCATAGCAATAAAAAAATAATAATTTGTTCCTATGAATTGGAATCAAGGTTTTCTTTTCCTTTCCCCTTGGAGTTTTTTTTTTTTTTTTTTTTTCAAAAATCACCAAAAGTGTGATAACTTTAAAATGTCTATCCACACGAAATTCAGCCGGTATTTAGGGTTACATAAACTACGCGAAATGACATAAACCGGACTCCCCCCTAATTATTTTAATACTTGAGATATAAAATAAAAACGAGTTAGGAGTTTTTATTTATTTGCACCTTATTGAGGTATGATATCAAAAAGTTCCTTAGACGGCTGTGAAGAATAATAATTTGGCTTTACTCGCACTGATTTAGGAGAAAATCCTGAGGAGTTATGAAGGTTTTAGTAAATTCCAGTCAAAAATTATGGTGAAAAGTAAACTAGTTGCCATGGCGATCACTTCAACACAACTATCTATCTTTATAATATAATATGACATTTTTTGCAGCAACGATCCCTTTTTCCGGTTCTGAGGAGCGATTTATTTTGATAAATGAGGTATCAAACGAAAGGATATTAAATGAAGCAGTGACAAATCATAGTAACAACCGAAATTCTAGAATGAAAAGTTATGAATGAAAAGAAAATTTATTCAAATTACTGAAAAAGCATACATTTTTTTCTTGATTAGTACTATTATTATTTGAAAATTTACTAATTTCCTGACAAACGAAAAAAAAAACCTATCGGACCATTATTTACAAAAATATAGTAACAAATCGAGTGCTTCTCCAGTTGAAAAGAAGAAAAGAGATCAACCTAGCATGATTACGAATCGGAAACTCAAGGCTATCACATAGACACCTATTAACAAAGGCGGTATCACAGTTTCTTTCCAGTGTGGTAAATAACACAGTGATGTATACCTAGTGCTATGTATTGAAGCCTAATGATAATTAATAATATATAAAAATAATTTCTAACACCTGGGCGGGTACCTGAAACCCCCGACCCAACCTTTTGTAAGTGGTTACTTAGATAGTGGTCGGGATACCTGATAATCCCCTGAGGTAACCTTTTAGCACTCTTGAAAATAGTCTTAGCACACCCACTAGCAATAGAGGTACTTGACGACACATGTCGGCCAAAAATACCAAAGGACCAGTCTTATGTTTAAGGAGGATCAAAAAGCTTTTAACTCTTAAGTAAATAATTAACTTTAGTATTAAAATATTTGTATAGATGTATAATAGTATATAGTATAACAACTCATAAGTATTTGTAATTGGAATAGCATACATACAAAGAGGAAATTATAGTTAGGTTTATCAACGTGTAAAAACATTGATAAATGCTAGGTTTAGAAAGAAACGCTAATTTAATAAAACTAGCGCTATACCTCCTTGAAGTTGCCAAATGGACAATTACACTTACTTGTTGTACATATATTGTATGGGCAACAATCCCAATGGACAGTCATTGTAAATATATAAATTACTAGAGTTACGTAAAATATTGATGTATAGATGTGATGGTAATGTAAAGAATTGGTTGAAAAGAAAAAAATATCGCCATTAGTTTTCTTGTAAATTATGTTAAACAATCATATTACAATTAAGAAAAAATGTCAATCTCCGATTGCCATTTTTTCTTCTTCGTAGCCGGTGAGAATGCTATGTATTGAACATAGCCTAATGATAATTAATAATATTTAGAAATAATTTCTAACACCTGGGTGGGTACCTGAAACCCCCGACCCAACCTTTTGTAAGTGGTTACTTAGATAGTGGTCGGGATACCTGATAATCCCCTGAGGTAACCTTTTAGCACTCTTGAAAATATTCTTAGCACACCCACTAGCAATAGAAGTACTTGACGACAAATGTCGGCCAAAAACACCAAAGGACCAGTCTTATGTTTAAGGAGGATAAAAAAGCTTTTAACTCTTAAGCATAGGAAGAAACGGTCGTGTACCTGCTAAAAGGGGTGTGTTCAACATATCGCTGGGGGTGTGGTCATCCCTTCTGCTACAAAAATTGTACCAATGGGAACAATTCTTGCCCCTACCAAAAGAGAGGGGATGAAGAAAGGTGGAAATTTAGAACTTTGACTAAGACACTTCTTCTTGGAACTTGGACTAAGACACTTCTTCTTGGGACTCGGCTGAGGACACTTCTTTTTGGGACTCAGCTGAGGACAGCTGGATGAGGAGAGGCTGATAGAAGAGAGGCCTGATGTAGCTGTCCGGCACTGAGGAGGTCCCTGATGTTTTTATCTGGTTGGAGGACTGTTGAAGACCTACCTGAACAAAGATGATCTCAATTTCGCACTTCAAATAACGTATTAGATAAGTAATTCCCAACAATTCCTTTTTAAAGATGTTTAAATATTTAATGGCAATGTAATTTTAAATTCCATCCATCTGAATCATGCCATCACAACCAATTGTTTAGTTCATTAATTTTTGTAAATATAATGTATATAACATTCTTTCTTATATCATTTGTAAATAAACATAATTTGTACATAAAAGTTATTTTAATCATGCCACCTATTTCTTTCATTATAAGCACAGGTAATGTTTGGTAATTAGAGAACATATATAAACACACAACAAGCCTTTGTGAGAAGTAATCCAATAAATTAATCAAGGACCAATATGTCAAATGACATAATTTGTTTAACTAATATTTTTCGTAATTAATTCTGGAAAATTATCATCAATAATTACCAGTGGCATCCCGATAAAAAAAAAAAATCAATATCACCCAATTCGATACGTAGCACTAGTGATGTATACATGTATACCTAGACTTCGCGTTATGCCTATAAAGAAGATCGGAATGAAGTGGATTTTGAAAAATAACATGAAGATAGTAAGAAATTGTTAATTGTTTGAAAAAAAAACACTACTATGTAACAATTTATTCATAACAGGAAAAGTATGTAATTTATGGTGGATTATATCGATGAATAATTAAAAGGTTATAAAATGTCCAGAAAAAAAAAATCGGAATGGGACCATTATGAGTAAAGATCAGATCCTGTATTGATCAAGTTTAATTCAACTAAGAAAAGGAAAATGTATTCCTCTACGTAATAAAAGATTTCATTAACATATTTCAATACTATTTTATCAATTTTTAACGCTAGTTTATATTAATTTGTCTAGGGTGTGTGTATATTGCGTAAATGAACTAATCCTTTCTCCTTCACAGTTTTAGTAATTTTTGCCATTTATAGCAGAAAATTCTATTATTATTAAATAAACTTAAAAAAATAAAACAATAAACATACTTTGACCTTTTTAATCAAATACAATATCAAATAATACATTGAAATACAGACTGAAGAAATCAATGAAAGCCCCAGTCAGTTATTATAAATTTAAAAAAATAAATGGAAGAGCTATCTCACTGAGGGGTTGACCAGTCACGTTTATTTCAATTTTAAGTCCATCACAATGGACGTGAGGGGGGGGGAGGGAGGGACGATGGAGGTGGGGGTGACAAAAATGTCAGTGCAGAGCATTATATTGAAATTAGTGGAAAAGTCCTTCCCTTGATTCTGGAAAAAATGGTTGTGGTGTTTTTAAAGTGATTTAGACTCTGTGTTTCCAATGTAGGAGGACCAAATGCATTTCCTTGTATATAGTACAGTACACTGCTTATAATTTTAAATCATTATAAGCCTTAAATCAATGACTTCCTGTCCTTCAGAATCCTTAAACAACACCTCACTTATTCCTGTTGAACAAATCCTCTACCTAGGACTCCACCTGGACAAACGTCTAACTTGGGATCTTCATACTAGACTGAAACGACTAGAAACATCTCAACGTTTCCGACTACTTCAACACATACTAGACAAACACTCTAACCTTTCAATTAATTACAAAAGACTCATTTACATGACTATAATAAGGCCTACTTGAACTTACGGAGTTGAGCTGTGGGACTCCACTAAACCTTAAAATTCCTCATGTATCCAATCCTTACAATCCAAAATCCTTCGTAAAATCCTCAATGTTCCCTATTTTGTTACAAATAAAACCATCCATAAGGACCTTAATGTTTCTTATGTTTCAGCTCTCGCCAAATCCAGATACCTATCCTTCCATAATAAACTTCAGGATCATCACAATCCTCTCGTTTCTGACCTTGCTTCCTATTCAATTCCTGATAATCCTCCGAGGCGTCTGAAACGAAGATGGACATATCAGTAGAGTGCTACCAATGGGTAGTTTCTCAACATGTGTTTCATGTCATAATATTCTTGTACGAATTTGCTAGATGTATTTTTTTTCATAAAATTGTAAATATTATATAAATATTTTTTTAAAAAAATCATTATAAAATATACTGCGCAAAAACGAATCGTGATACTTCTATTTAATGTCTACTAGAACAATCAGAAGGACACACCGGATCATTCACCAAGCAGTCTATTTGATATGTTTTTATAACCCTTGGGAGAAAAGGGCCCTCTCTCTCGTAGTCTCCTATTTCTCCTGGTTCTTGGAGTCTTACAATCCAGTAATAGCCTGACCTGGGTCTATTTCTTGTACTAAAAATTGAGGATTGACGGCGTACGTGGAAGTTTTTAACAGGAAAGAGATGCAATAGCAACTGGTATAATCGAAATCAAACCTTTTCTTGGAATTTTGTATATTGCAGGAATGCATAAATCTGGATGAAAAAGTCTGGATGATTTGTGCTACTCATGTGGCTTTGGAATCGAAATATTTCGTCCGGCGATGATTGGACCTAAGTTTCGATTTCCACTTCGATCCGTAAGATTTGACGACCTAGAAACACGCAAATAGGGGTGGTTAGAAATATGAAACTGGCACCTGTACGGTAAATATTTGAAGAGGTCGATTTAGTGAAGTGGATCGCACAGATCTTTAGTGACCTTTCATTATTCAGCCTTAATGTACTATAGTAATCGTGGACCCATGATACCTAAACTTCTCTAAGTGTTGAAAGATATTACCTTTTATATCGATTTCACCGTCATTGTCATAATTTTTGCTTCTAACCATATATTTTTTCCTAGATGTCTATTTAATTCGTTTAAATTAATTCTCTTATTTGTTGGTAAATATAAAAAGTAAACAACATCTAAATATCCCTTGGTGCCTCAGAATTATCTATCCTCTATAGATATCTATCTTCATGTAAAAATACCCAAAGAATCCGAAATCAATATTTTTTATACATTTGAAGGATTTATTATTGATTTATTTTTTAGTATTAGTTATTTATATTAATATTGGAATAGAAAATAAAGTTTTTACTGTTTCCTAAAAATGTGTCAATGATTATTAGGGTTCACATTGAAAATAAAATAAACAATTATTTAATGTTATGTTAGTTTTAACACTTTTTTTATTATTTGTTATTTACACTAATAATTAATTTATTACTCATGTTTCAGATTAATATCTAAAAGTTTAAAAATTAAATGTTGCGTCAAAAATTTATTCGGCAATTCGTTCTATTATTTCTTCTACCGCTCTGTGGTGAGTTCTGAGAGCACTCTGCCACGAAGAAAAATTAACGCCTTAAATCTAAGGCCCATTCCTTATGCTCTGTAAAGGAGTAGCCTTCAAGTCCTAACAGTAGCAGTTGAAGAGATACATCTACTCTGATACTAGTTAGCTAATCGCAGCTTTCACTTAAATCCACCTTTGCTCCGTCTCAAAATCATCTCAACACAACTTCTTAGATTATGATGGTAGTCTAGTATACTGCGGGAAGGAACCCATTTTATCGAATCATTAACATTAAAATTCGTTATTCGTCAACATTAAAAATCTTATCTTCACTTACAACTTTTTGTTTATGAAACTTCTTGGAAATGGGGCATTTTCAATCTGGAGATTGGTAAATTTTGTATATTTAACGAAGTACTAAAAATCATGAAAACCTATTTGTAAGATAATTTAATAGTAAAATCGAGAAAATGTTGGCTTGCAAAAATATTACACCGTTTGGCTTGATCCCTATCCTCAAAATAATGAGCTAATATAGGCCATTTTTTTCTTCGATGTTGTGATCGAATCATATTACGATTCAAATCGAAAATACATTCAATTTTTTTTATGAAACTATTAAATTAATCAATTCAATTAGAAATAGTTCCCATTTCTAAGAATTTTCAAGGACAAAATAATTTGTAAGTTTGAAATTTAAAATTTTACGAAACCCTTTAAAAACAACGTGGCGGTCAAAAATAGGCTAAATAGTGGTAAAACTATTTTTATTAAACACTCAACTTGAACTTGAGTTCTAAGTGAAACTCCTAGCTGAACACACCTCCCTGACGAAGACCTGCAAAGTCGGGTCGAAACGTTGGCTTTTAATAAAAATAGTTTTGCCACTATTTAACCTATTTATAACCGCCACCCCGAAACATCTCCTTCCTTTATAATGCAACTGTAAACTATTAAATATTCAAATAATCCTTTAAAGTTTTAAATTTTATGAGTTTAGGCGATACTTAAAAAAAAAAAGATCCTAAAATAAAATATCTAAGCAGCTTTTTTGTAATAAAGTTCAAGGTTTATGGTGAATGATCATCTTTTACATATTTAAGTATTTAAAACAGTTACGTTAAAGGAGGATTAATCAGTAATTGAACTTAGATTAGACTAATAATTTATCTGAAAAAAACACTTAAAATTTAAACACTTAAATATATTGACGCTTGCTTGCATAGCTAATAATTCAACTGATATTTTAGATAGAGTTTTTGGTGAAATAAACAGATTTTATATATAATTCGTTTAAATATTTCAAGGTAAATGCTCTAAATTTTGTTACTTTTGGGGAAAAAACCAAAATGATGATTCCGGTGATACCGGCATTGGTTAAAATCAAAAGTTGAAATTTCTGTTATTGCAGATAAACAAGATTGAGTCATTATTCAGTAAAAAAAAATTAAAAATATGTAATTACAAAAAAAAGGTGGTGTGCTGCGTGCATCATGAAACTTTCACTTACCACTCTTCTTTTAAGAGAAAAATATATTTCTCTATTATATTGACTTATATATTAATATATAAGTCAAGACAAAAGGGGAACATTTTGAGTAACTGTTTTACTCTCTATAGATATACATTTATTTTCTAATAAAGTTTTTGAAAACAATATTTTTTCTGTTGAAATATATACATATATTTCCTTATAACAATATTTATGGCAAAACTAAGTATATTACATATATAGGTACGGGAAATCAAAAATAAATAAGAGGAAAAATTCTTATGATAAAGCAATAAACCGAATTCCGAGAACGTCGTTGTAAAGACCAGTTCACGGTATAATCTTCCTCTATTCGCGATGCACGACTTCCGTAAACTCTAAAGCGGAAGTTATCAGTTTAAATGTGGGGCTTAATTAACTATAATTACAGCACTGCTTCCGGCTCCCGCTCACCACATTCGCTCAAAAGACATATACATATATATACATCCCCCAAAGAGTCCTTTTCAGTTGAGGTCGAGGTCTTATCAGATGTTTCAGTCATTTCTGTTTGCTTTCAGAAACACTCTGCAATTCTCTGAATTTCATTTGTTGTATGACAAGTGCATAGACTAGGAGCTACCTAGTATTTCATTAAACAGAAGGACTTAGAACCATTTTAAGTTATAGATAAGTATCAAATGGTCACACAACTTTGGTCAGCATTTCTTTTCAAGAAAAAAAAAATTAAATTAGAATGACGAAATATGATTTTTCTATTTAACGAAAGAACTGTCAGCTGGAATTTTGATATAGTCGGAAATGGAAAGAATGTGTCCCTAAAATAAAATTCACCATGACGGACGATGTACTCGGTTAAGCTTTGAAAACTGACGGAGTCAAATACATCAACTTAGTCCAGTCGAACATTGTTAAGCGTTGACAAATTTCAAATAGTCGGTTTATCCTTCATTTTTTAGTATGCCTTTTTGAAGAAATTCCCCATTACATTCCAATATATATGCAAAGAATAGTGAATTTTCCGCAATGTTTTTAGGTTATTATCCACGATTCCGTAGCTTTGCATTTTTTTTTTCTTCATAATTTTTATTCTACACAAAGTTAAATAAAATAAAATTTACTATAAGTTTTGTTTATAAATTTTTGATGTAGGATCAAAGGGTAATGAGTTAGATCAAGTTGTTTGTAAGCTTATTTTACAAGAGTTAGCAGTATTCGACGGATTTTTACCCAAAAATCATAATCTATGCATCTCTTGAAGAAATTTATTATGACAAATTTTTTTTTTGTTCCATAATCCCCGTTTTATATTTAGTTTTATCTCTTATATATATATATACATATATATAAGGCTCAGTCAAACCAGTATACTGTAAGATGTTTCTTGTGCTGTATCATTAGATACATTTTAAGGTATTGCTGAGTTTTAATTAGTCCTGTTAATATTTATTTCTTGAATTCTAGTCTTGGGGGGAAGGGGGTCACCTCTATCTTGATAATTTTCTTTTAAGACTAACTTAAAATCTCACTTATATTTGTATTTTGCCATCGCTGAGGAGAAGGAGGAAATGTTATTGTATTGAATTCACTGTTGGTTGGATATTTTAACTAATCATATAATTTAATTATTCTTCTGTTTATAAATTAATTTACGCTGAGTTTTTTATTACAAACTTTTCCACTACTGTGTTGTCCTGTACCTAAATATGCTTTAAGGTATTTTTCCTTTTTTCTCTAAGGCTTTTTCCATTTATATCCAAGGTTTGTTCTTCTCTGATATTCTTGGTCTTCTCTCTTACCTTCTCCTTTCTACTAACAGCTCCATACATATGTTTGGCAATCTTTCAGGCGTTATTCTTTTCATATTTCCAAACCAGCAAAACTTTTTGTTTTCAATATTTCCTATAATGGGTTAGCTATTGATTTCATAAAAACAGAGCACCTTGGCACTACTTCTGATGACACGCCAATTGAAAGAATTATAAAAACTAGAGAAACTTAAATACATAGGATTATTATTAATTAGAGAGAGCACATCCAGTAATGATATCGACAGAAGAATTTGTGAAGGAAGAAAGGTCACAGCGATACTCAACAGTACTCTTTTGAGCTCGAATTCGAGCAGTTAACATATCGGAGGGAGTGAAGACTTTATAAGTAGTATTTTTATTCATAATGTCTGTTACTAATGGCATCCTTAAATACAGAGTAATATTATGAATATATGGGATGACTACAAGAGTTCACTCCAGGTCTCCTACAAGAGTGTGACTTCAAAAATGTAACTGCAAGAGTGAGTAGTCCAGAGGACCTTGGGAGTAATATACCCAGGAATAGGAAGGGTCTGAAGGAAAGTCGTAAGAGGGCTTCAAAGGAAGTTATCAATAATTGATATTCTCAAGATAAGGTCTGTAAGAAAGGGCTGTAGCTATTAACTATTGAGAATTGATATCTTTGTCCTTTAGTATTGATATGAGACCTGTGAGACAGAGACCTTTTGCTGAAATCTGTTATTGTTCCCTAAGTCTTGATAATAGCTCTTGTTGTGTCCAGTCGGTACCTTCTAGATAACTATTTCTAAGCTATCAGAGATAGCTTGCCCTGGTTATCTAGGGATAGCTTTGTCCTTTTATGCTTTGAGTTATGAGAATTGTCAATATAATACATGTTTCACCAATTGGCATAATTAACAAACTCAATTATTAAAATAAAAGTTCATCGAAGAAGACAATCAGCAGTAGAGTTGTACTCTTCGAGAAGGGCAGCAAGAAAATCCAGGAAGGAAATAATACAAAATGAAAGAATGATGGAGGTGGAAACAAACATTAGAGCAAATATTTAAAAAGAAATTTGTAAAAAATAAAATATAATTATTATATACAAAGATATTAGACGTGTACAATAAAAAAGTGAACATATATATGCACGCCTCCTCTCCATATAGAAACTCTCATCCTATCCGCTACCAAACACGTGGAAGAGCGATAATTCCCAGATACTCGATGACTATGATTTGGCCAATCTTGCTATGTAATTTAAGTCGACCTAAAATTGAATTCGTAACAAACATTCCAGCTGGATATAAATTTAACCAGCCTTCATCATCTCTGTCTGTCTTAAGACTATTTCTTTCCAATTATTTTAATGCAGCTCTTTTGTATCTTCGTAGATTCGATCTATTTTTTTTTTTTTTTTTGGTTTTTGGCTTTCTGCGTGGTCTTTTGCCTACCATTCGATGCATAGGCATTGGTTATTGGGTAGAGGCTTCTTGATGTGTTGCTCTTAGCTATATACAGACATCCCTGCCTTCATACCATAATATACTGATTGACCACTTTCTGTAAGCTGCTCTTTAATAGTATAGTTAGTGTCAAAGTTTCGTAGCCGCATATCATAATATTTTACACCCTTAATTTGAGATTTATTGAGATTTTTTGGTAAGTCGGTCGAAGCCTGTGAAAAAGAAATTAAAGCTTTGTTTGCATTGTTTCATTTGAAAGAAAGAAAACAATTAAATATTTCCCGAATGTAATATTTTTATATTTAAAAAGGCGATTGTAATAGCATTACGGATAAATTACAAGTAAAAAAAAAAAGTTTTTATAAAATGGGGTAGAAATAAGAGAGGTCTATGGGTGGCGTTATTACAGAGCTCCCTAATTTTAACAGGCGTCCCCTCCCTCCTTGTTTGTCTCTTCTCGTTAATAGCATCTATTCTTCATATTTTAGCACAGATTATTAGGCTATTATAGGTTCATGTTAAAAAAAAAAATGTTATCTCTGATCGTATAATATCAGAAAATTTGGCTAAAAAGTACCTCAGTGCACTGTGTACAAATAGAAAAAACAGTGCACAGTGTCCAGAAAAAAATAATAACTACTGAAACTTTTTGAAATTACGTTTTGTTTATTTATTTTTTTATATTGTATTTATATTTTTTTCTATTAATTTTTCATTAATCAATTGTTCAAAGCAATATGCATCTTTCCACAACAATTTTATATAACATATATTATCTCTTTTAGAAAATAAACGTAACACACTATGCCTTATGTTTACTTGTTATATGATATATCGTAATCTGCCACAAATATAAATAAAGATTCCTAATAAATATGCAATGTTGTTTTATTTATTTATTTTTAACTATGTATTAACCTCCTCAACGTTTAAATAATTTAAATTAAAATAAAGGAAATTTATTGTCATTATTATTCCTAGTCGTAATGAACCATAAAATCCTTGATTAAGCAGATGATATAGCTGTCCTTAAAAGTTATCAGGAGGGATCGGATAAGACTCTCATAAGAGAGACAGAAGCAGATCGGCCTACAATTAAATGAAGACAAAAAAAAAAAAAAAAAAAATATATATATATATATATATATATATATATATATATATATATATATATATATGTTATTTTTTATATATATGATAATAATGTGAAAATTCCACTCCAAGAACACGATTTGTGTAGAAGGAAAATCATTACCGAGAGTAGAAAAATTTAAATGCCTTGGCTCCACAATGACTTAAATGGATAACCAACGGACAGAAATAGACCAGCTTATAACTTGTGCAGGTATCAAAATCCCGAAATATCTCAAATCATTTAATTGGTCATAAAATTACTTGAGTTTAAAAATGAACCGGGAAATGTTAAAGTAATAAATTGCGACCTGGCTATTACCGAGCACTTGATAATTAAATTTTAAAATAATTGTTAACGAGGAAACATTTTGGCTCCTTTAATTTGTGATATTAATTTATTTTAATTGAAGCTTTTAACAACAATTTATATAATGACGTTAAAATAAAACTTTACAGCAATTAGAGATTAAGTAATTAATTTATGTATAAATTAGAGTTTTGAGTAATAGTTTGGATTTCGTAAATTAGTTTAAACTGTGTGTGAGTAAAATGAGAATTTCAAATATGTATCTATTAAGTAAGCATTATTATAATTATTAAATACTAGCTATATTTATGTAGTAGAGTTGTAAATTTCTATAATTTTTTTTTTAAAGTTATAAAGTAATCATCAACATGGGCAAAACTACTATTTTTTATATTGTCGTTTTTTTTTTTGTTTTTTTTTAATATCTCCGTGTAAATGTGTGAAAAAAAATTGTATAGTCATTTTATAGCGAACTTAACACTTTTTATGACGGCTCCGGAGGCAGGCATACAACTATTTATTTATTAACATGCTAATTTTAGGATCTTAAAATAGCAAATAACTAATTAAAAGAAGTTGAGATTGTTTTTTTTATTATGCGGGACTCTTATTTCTAATATTTAAACGCTTATTTTATAAAATTCAAAAAATAAATTATAAATACATATAATAAATAATTTTTACTTAAATATTACGAATGGCTGTTTGAATACATTGATATATATTTTTAAAGTCAATAATTGTTAGATAAAAGCTAATAACAAATAATAAATATCTTATTTATTCTTCCTATAATATTCTCATTTTATTTTATTATATTGTATTATTGTTTTAGCAGTTTTTAAGATTTATGGATTAATTTAGTTCGAAAACATAATTTCTTTGATTGAAATATAAATATTTTTCACAAGATAAGCTTTCTATTGATTAATAAGTTATATGTAATAAGTAAATAATGCTGGCAAGGAGGAATGAATAAAAAATACCCAACAAATTTAAAACTGAAAAAAAAAGTACATAAGTATTAAAATACAACAAGCAACTTATTGTCTAGTGGTATCTGTTCAAATCCGGTCTGTTCGAGTTAGAATTTATTTCCTGGAGAAGTTACACTCAACTTAATTTTTATCCTAAAAATAAATATATAAATCCTAAATTAATTTTTTTTATCAACAATCTAGGGCATTAAACATTATGGTTTTATGTTTACATTCATACATTTGATGTATAATTTAAAATATAAATTGAGAAAAGAAAATATGAAGAAAACATGTAAGTAAAAATATATACATTAAAATAAAAAAAAACTTTAAAAATACTTGTAAAAAGTAAAGAATAAAAAAAAAATACTTGTCACACATTTCATTCCTATTTACAATATTTTCGTCCAGCCTAGGTAACTCTGAACCATGCCTCACATGAAAGACAAGACAAGGCGCAAAGAGATCCCAGCGCTTCTCTACCAGCCGCATAACTGTTTAAAAGCCAATGGAGACTGTGTGCAAGCGCTATAACCACATACCTTCAGATAAAATTAAATTATTAAAACAATTAGACATAATACCGTTTACTCAAAAATTCGTAACTTATATTTTAGCAAATTGATTAAACATATTTTATTCAACAAAGGTTCAGTGGTTAAAGCTCAAACGGTTTCAATGCAATAAGTGGATCTCTCCGAATAATTTAGGCCATCATACTTAAAAATCGATCTAGCCATTAACTACAAAACTAGTTATTTATCATTTAGCAGACAAACCAAATAGATAATCCTCTGCTATACTTTCTTTCGAAATACTCAGAGGATAACATTGAATAATTTAAGGTATCAAGCTTAAAACCGATGGAACTCTTCATTCAACAAATCGGTACATATCTTTTAATGCATTGATTAAACACATTTGATTCAATAATGTATCTGTGATTTTATTTAAAAAATTGTTTCTAAATACAGAGAGGATATTGCTGAATAGTTTGAACCATCGTACTTAAAAATCGATACAGCCGTTCACTCGAAAAATCGTCGCATACCTTTTAGCATATTGATTAAACAAAGTCTATCCAATCATGGCTCAGTGTTTTTACTTTAAATTGTTTCAAAACACTTAGGTGATCTCGCCGAATCATTTGAGCAATCATACTTAAAACTTGATCAAGCCGTTGGCTTAGGACATAGTTTAGCGGAAAATGTACTCATATACTTCTCGTGTCGCTTCACTTAGTCGGATGAAAATAACTTTTTTTCGGAACAGCTTTGTTACAATAAGGAAAATAATTTCTGATAGTTTGGAACAAAAAACTGAACATTGCAAATGAATCTTGTTTAATATTTACTTATATTTAATTAGTAGTAATATTTTGACTCCTTTGCTGAATCTTCTAATGTTTAATGTTATTTATAAAGGAAGACAGAGGCGGAACCCTCTGGAGACGATAGCGGTTCGTGAGTTAGTGGGCCGTGTAGTCTGTTGGCCCAAATCCAGCTCTCAGGTCGGGTCTAGGGTACTCTAGGGTACTCCACCAGATCTTGTTTTATATATATATATATATATATATCTTCTTCATCAATTATCTACTAAGAAAATATGTCAGAATTCGTCTAAAATGTGAAAGATATTTTAATACCAAATAACTTGATATATTATTGATTGCCCTAGAAAGTTTATATTCATTTATTATACATTTATATTATTTTACATTTGAAGTATCGAACAGATCTACATTTTATATAATATTGTGGTGTAGGTCACATTTTCTCCACTCAGAAGCGATTTATCATGATAAGGTCGGATTGCGCGGAGTAAAAGTTGGAAAAACGTGCAGCAAAAAACTTAATATAAGCAAAATATGTAGCATTGTTTTATTAACACCCAAAAAAATAAATATATCAAAATCTGATCAAATCTTGTGTTTAGCATCTAAATTTGAATAATAGGCAAGGATGAGTCTACTCGAGTCGATTAATTTAAGAATTTTGGCTTGTGGATTAAAATATTTCAGAAACTAAAAATTGGACCTGCGTAGATTAAGCAAGAGAAATATGCATACTTTTAGAATGTATTATTATTTAAAATGTATCTTACTGATATAAATGAAATTTGACCTAAGTCTCCTCCTTCAAGGTCTTATAAAAATATCTATATAACCGAAAATAGCTGGGAAAAAATGTTACAAGGGCTGATAAAATTACATTTCCGAATAAATAAAAAAGTATAAACTTTCTCGATATTTGTATAATCAAATATTTAAAAAATATTTATTTATTATATGAATTTGCCTCTACCCGATAGGGTCATTGGCAATTCTTTCTTCACTCCAGTTTCCTATATATATAATGACTATCATATATTTTTTTCCAATATCAACAAATTAAAATGATTGAAACTTTTTTTTTCTGTTTACACCATTTACAAAACTAATAATACATGCTAAATTACAGCATACATATAAATTATAGTTGGGAAATTCAAGCAACGGTTAGTACAATTAAATGAACAGTTATGTAATTTGTAAAAAGTGTGTTGGAGTACAGAGGGTATTTATAAATATTTTATTGCCTCTATTTTTTAATAAATGATTTTATTTTATGTGTAGATATTTAGGTATTTGTATTGTAATGGTTTATTACTTTGCAAGGAACTTACTCCTGGAGTTTGCTCTTCCCTCTCTCCCCTTGATTCTCCTTATATACACACATATATATATATGCGTGTATGTGTGTGTGTGTGTGTGTATGTGTAAACATATGCATACACATATATTTTACAGAAGAAACTCCTTAAGAACAAGTAAGGAGTACGAATGGGCAATGATTAATACCGATCAGATCGAAAATAATTTATGACGTCCCTGTTTAAGAAGGAAAGTAATGAAGGAAAGTGCTTTGTTTGAAAGTAATTTGTCATCCACGATCGATGAGCTAAGTCACTGCTTGGCAATGCGGCTTTGGGGCTTCGTCTCAAGTCAAAAGTTCATAGCCTGAAGTTGCATTCCAAATGCTAGGATTGCACACGAGAATCAGGATCTCAAATATTGGTGAGAACTTCATTTTGCGAACAATTCTCTATAGGGAACATTTCAATTAATCTCATCAAATTTTAAATAACTTAAACGTATTGAAGAGGCTTTCTATATCTCAAGCGGATATTATATAAATTTTTTGATGGATAAGGCATTTCATCGCGTAAAACCTAATAATCTGAGAGGATTAATTTGATTTAAACAGTCTTTTAAAGTTATGTATTCTAGCTGAAAAATTAAAGCAAAATATACTTTTTTTTATTTCAATTTTTAATGCTGTATTTACATATACACACTTAATCAATATGGACATACTTATCACAAATATATGGCATCACTAAAAAGACAAACCTACAAAAACTTCAAACGTTCTAATTAAACTTATTGCGACTCTTAACATAAGCACCTTGGTACGTGACTAACAAACTCTACATACTGACCTCCACTTTCCAACAGTTGACCAACATATAACCCTTTATTAACGATTTTACACAAATTTAAATATACATAATAACTGACTAATAAGAGACATGGCCACAGCTGAAATACCTCAGAACATAAGGATGAGACTAAAAAGGCGTTGGATGAGACATCTCCTTCCTTAAACAACCTAAGTAATTGGAACAAGTTAGGGAAGAGGTACTGCTGAGTACTTTCCTTTCCCATGCCTGTCATGTCATTAGTTCACGTATCGCCATCACATTTGCTGATTGTAAACAATATGTTGACAGCCGCAAATACTTGTTTATAGACAAACAATTGCTGTACTTTAAAATAAAAATAGCCTAATTCTCAAAGCAGATAAAGGAAATTCAGTGATTATAATGAACAGAGAAGACTACATTAAAAAAATGCGAAGATTTTACTGACAGATTTGGTGCAAAAAATATAAAAAAGGACGCATCCGAAAAAATAAACACTCTTTTAGAAAAAAATTAAAGAGTGTGATACTTTTTTAACGATGTTAAGAAAAAATCGATAATGGTTACGAACCCTAGCATACCACTCCTCTATGCACTACTAAAAATTAATAAAGAGGGGTGCCCCTCCCGACAAATTATATCTAGCTGCGTTTCAGATTATTCATTGCGAAGCAATAGATAAAAAAGTTATTAACTAATTTCAAGTCAACAAGTTCGATAGATTCATTTCATTTGTTTCTATGTTGTAAATTTGGTTACTAGCATTCCTATAATAAAATGCGTAAAACTATAGGAATTATATAAAAGTAAATTTTACATGTTAGACACTGTTGCAGATAAGTTGACGATGTTTTCTGTATATGGGAAGGAAAGATAGACGAATGAGATAAATTTGTTGCAGATATCAACAATATTCATCCCAATATAAAATTCATAATAGAAATAGGTCCAAACAAAATTAACTTATTTGACTTGATATTGCAATTCAGAATAATTCTTTAACAGTTGACATTTACAGATAACCGACTACTACACACATAATAATACCGTCTGACTCGTGCCACCCTTGGTCACAAAAACTCAGCACTTTTTACTGGATAGCTATTAGGTTACAAAAAATACATTTATCCCTCAACAAAATTAACAAAGGAAACGCAATAATTTTTCAAATTGAAAAAATGAAGGCTACACCATAAAATATTTTAAAAAATTGAAAAACGAAAATTTGAATATTCAACTTTTAACTGTCTACAATAAAATAGTATTAATGATTTCAGAACAATTACATTTATATGTCCTGATACCTATAAAATTAATGGTATTTTTAAAAATCGATTGACAAATTGTTGTCCTTAAACTTTCTAAACGGCACTGAACTAATGATACTGAATAAACATTTTGATTTCATAGAAAGTAATCATTGGAATATAGAATCATTTCATTGAATTAAGGATTAAGGGTTATTGTCCTCTATATTAACATTCCTAATTGACAACAAACAATAAGATTAATTATTTATTCATTAAAAACAATAGACCAATCCAAAGCAGAAATATTTTTAGATGAAAACATGAAAAAATCAAGTGGGTGGAATGTTTCGCCTGTCAGTGTATATATATTTGCTTTGGATGCTTTGGATATATATATATATATATATATATATATATATATATATATATATATATATATATATATATATATATATATATATATAAGAGATTGAATACCATCATAATTTGACTTAAAGAAAACGTTTTCCTTTCGAAGAATCCTTTAAGTGAGGAATATTATTTCCATGTCTTCATGAGCAAGTAAGTGGACCCAACTTGGTATTTATAATTCAAATAAGGAAGGGAAGGGCCGTTTCAAGATGCTATTATCCTCTGAGTTCTCCTCTCCAGACCTTCTCATTATATATTATTTCCCTATTATATATTTCTATGTATGCCTATTATAGTGAATCACAATCCTACCTATTTATATCTGAAAATAATATGAAAATGGCAATGACTTTTAAAAAATATGCGTAGCTAGTAAGGAATTTCAAGATTATATTTATCTTAATATTTCATCTTTAAAGTTATATAAAATAATATGCAATAATTCATTTTAAAACAATAAAACTGTTTAATGATACGATTTTGTTTTATAATTGAACAAGTAACTAGTAATTATTTTATTTTTCAAATTAAACGAAAAATATACAGTTCAAACTTATTTGTTGTCTATAAAAATGTATTTGCGCCTACCAACTTATCGTGACAATCAGCAAATGTGATGGCAATACATGAAATAATGACATGACAGGCATGGGGAATGAAAGTACTCAGCAGTACTTCTTCCCTAACTTGTTATAATTACTTAGGTTATTAAAGGAAGAAGATCTCTCATCCAACGCCTTTTTTGTCTCCTCCTCATATTCTGAGGTGTGTCAGCTGTGGCCATGTCTATTATTAGTATGTTATTATGTCCGTTCAACTTTGTGTAAAATCGTTGATAAAGGCTCCGTTATACGTTGGTCAACTGTTGGAAAGTGGAGGTCAGTATGTAGAGTTTTGTTAGTCACGTACCAAGGTGTTTTTTTTATGAGTCGCAATAATTTTGATTGAAAGATTTGAAGTGTTTGTAGGTGGGCGTTTTTAGCGATACCGAATATTTGTGATGAGTACGTCCATATGGACTTAAGTAAGTATGTATATGTATTCAATTTCTATTTTAGTTTTAGTTTTGAAGATTTAGAAAAAAGAGAGTAAAGTAGTTTGAGTCGTTTGTTAAGTGTCTTAAATTTCATTTTAACATGCGGGCCCCATGTCATCCTTCTGTCGAAGGTAAGTCCAAGGTAAAGTACCGTGTCCGTTTGAGGAATTTGATAGTTGTCAATATAAACTGGAGGGCAGGTGTTTTTTTCAAAGACTGAATGTTGTATGTTTGGAATTGTCATGATAAGTCGAATTTCCCATAGTTTGAACCAATCTTGTAGTTTCAGTAAGTGATGTAGAGTTAGTGAGGCCTGTGAAGGCTATTGATATTTTGTGAGAATTGCTAAAAATGAATAAGGATATTGTTAAATATGTATGATTAAATTTTTCTATTTTTTTCTACTATTTTTATTTTATTCTTGTGGTAAGATACGTTGGAAATTAATATACATAAGATTGCATTTGATCTCGGGGAATCTTGTAAAAGGAGCTTTAAAAAATAACAAAATTAAAGTTTACTAATTATGATGTTGTCATAGTAATGCGGCTCTTAGTTGCTACAAGTGGTGGTCCAAAAGCGTTCTTTACAGTCCATTCCTCATGTGCTCGATGGGATTGTGATGTGGAGACAATACGGAAAAAGGAAGCTGAGAAATGTACAGATTTTCAAAACATTGATCAACAACTTTTCCCCTATGAGGTCGCTTATTGTCGTCGAGAAAATGAAAATCTATGCCAATAATGACCCTGGTTTTAGGAACCTATTCCCTTATACTTTCTTGTGCATTTTTTTCCGTTTTCCCGGCACAGCAGATAAGGGCGGTAGTTTGATTTCAGAGTTGAAAACCCCACTGGCAACAGGAGGCGATCTCATACTTATTTTAATCCATATTTAAACCCGTTAGACCGCTCGGCCACCCCGCGGCGTCAAAAAATGTACCAGCGTACTTACAATGAAGAAATGAAATTGTAGCATGGCCATAACTGGTCAATTTGAAAATAATTAATATTTTTTTAAAGAAAAATATTAAATAAAGAAATGACTAATTATTAAATTTTTCTTAAATTATTAAGAAGATTCTGACACAAGTGAATATTGTTTCTAATGGTGGAGAAAAATCCACGAAACCGTAACAATGAAATTGAATGAGATGATCGCAAAAACATACAAGTAATTGGCTTTTATATAAAATTTATATTTATTTGTATAAAAAATTTAAATAAGATATCATAAATTAAAAGGATTCGTGTGACTTTCCATTCAGTTAAATTTATTTAAATAAGTGCAACGCTATTTTCATAGAACAAAGTAAATAACATTTATTAATAAATTATAAAAGTATTTCACTTGTGTGAAAACACGATTATAGCAACCCAAACGATACTATCGGTTGCTTTCGGTAGAAATAAATCTTATATTAGTTGTTCGTTGCTGGGTGAAGTCGCTTTCCTTCCTATCTGACGTCTTGTAATATCTTGATGGTCCTGGCCCCCTCCCCCCCTCCATGGGGGGTCAACTCAACGATATCTATCTTCTCTCTCTGTATTAGCTTCGTCTTCTCAAAGTCTGTATCTTCTCTATATATATTTATATAAATTTTCTCTGGTATATTATTCAACTTTGAGTTCAGGAGGTCCCACATACAAATAAAATCTAAAGTTGTATTAATACAAATCAAAATATATATGTATTTTTTTTTTACAATAATTATATTTAGTTGCGTCCACTTAACAATCAACACTGAAAAATTGAGGAAATTATTTTTAAAAAAATGAATTTACCAACAAATACTCATAAACCTCCTCGCATAACGATGGTTGTAGATTTCACGCGAGGAGAAGATGACGTTGGGTATTGCCCGTCATGTATCTCACACCATTATATTAAGTAATGTTTTTTTTATCTGTTTATTGAGAAATAATACATTTTGCCACACCTACGGGCACTGAGTACTAAGGCTGAGTGAGGCACATTCACACCATATATACAATACAATAAAATAAAAAAAATATACATCTATATAACAAAGGTAAAAACCACAATAAATAATAAATGCAAAATCTGCAATAAATTTAAGTAATGCAGACTCACTCGCTGATTTTTATTATTATTTTTCGCTGGTTTGAATAAAAAAAATTGCAACTTGCAAAAATGAGGCTTCCTCCATAGAAATTTTCAGTATTATTACAAGTAGAAATAATTACGTTATAAATGAAAAAAAAATCCTAACTTTAATTATACAAGTCACTAATATACAAGTGAACGGTTAATCTGCCTATAGGCAGTATGTTAGAGACTAATGGATTTATAGTTAAAAATTTCTATTTATATTGTAATCACTGTTGGTCTCTATTTCATCTACATGTTTATTTTTGTAGTAATAATAGTAAAAGTGGAAATAATTGTAATATATATATATATATATATATATATATATATATATATATATATATATATATATATATATATATATTTCTGTTATAAATGGTACATTACACGCTTTAGAAAAACATAAAAATACGCATGTGTCATAACCAAAACATAATTTTTCAAATAAGAGATACAAATTTCGGAAAAGAGTAACACACAACTAAATGTATCAAATTACATGAACTTTGAGAACCCTTGACAAAATAATAACAAGGTTAATTGCGTTTATTTGTTTCTGTCATCAATTGAGTATTTTTCTAAATAAATAAATATATATATTTTATTTATATATATATGGCACTCCACATAGTGGCTTTATGATAGACCTTGCCTATCAGAAATATAAAATATTATACTGGCGTCTTGATATTAAATGTGTTTATCTTCAATTGATCATAATTATATTAATTTTTTTGTTCTCAATTGAATAACCTTTGCCCCTTCAAATGTACGGCATGCAGACCATCAACTCTGTTCAGTAATGAAAAATGGTGTCTACTATAGTTGAAGGGGCAAAAGGTTATAGTAAAAATCTATTGTTTCTATCATCATTTAAGTATTTTGCTAAACAATTATAAATGTCAGTCCGTCCGCAATAAACGTCAGACAGTCCGCACAGTCGCTTTATTTAAAAACTCCAAAGGTCGCTAGTCCTAGAGTCACTGGAAATTCGCTACAGATCTGTGAGATCCATTTCAGTTAATTAAGTTATTGATCTAAAATTTCTTATTGTACTAAAAGTAAAACATATAAGATGAGTTTTTAATATAGTTATTGAGTAAAAACACAGCTACATAATTTTTAAAAATTATTAAAAATCAAAACGAAAAATATATTGATTAAATTAGAAACTCGAACTTTAAATTATTAAACACAAAAATCAGTAAATACCATTAACAATTATAATAGGATTAGAGGTAATTAATTCAAACATCATTCTAATATGAACATCAGCCTCTAAAGGCCTTCGATTTCTCAAACGGTCTGATATGTTTGCAAGCCTCATTTTTTATTGATTCTGTGATCAAATTATCTTAAATATCAAGTTTTAAGAAAATAAGTATTAATTAGTTTTTAATTACTCATTAAATTAATTCATTTCATCAGAAAACTTTCTTAGATAAAAAAGTTGTAGATATGATAAAATGAAGCCACTCATAAGGATTTTGCCGTGTTAATATTTTTTAAAAAAAGATTCTGTAACTCACACATTTAATTGTAACAAAAAAATATACTATTATGTTGAATTTACTTTTATTGCTTTTCTTATTATTTATAAAGTTATTTCAGTCGATCTTATAGAAAGATCCATTAATCCATAATAACCTTTGTACCTTAATAAACAAAATGTTTATTTTTGAGTTGATTTATTTGTACAGTATAAGTACATTAAATCCATATCAGTCTTAGTATTTAATCTTTGTAATTTTATTTTACTCTTGAAGAAACATAAAACTATAATTCCATTTTAAAAGAAAATTCCCTAGTATATGTAATATAAAAAATATGGATTTATTATTTTGTTATATCAGTAGTAAAATAACTCGTAAATTGTAATAATAAACAGCCTCTTTTATTAGTAATAATTCAGAACTATAAAGTTTTTAATCTAGCTTAAGAATAGTTTTTGACCTATTTTAAAGATTATATATTGGTATTAATGACCAGATATGCAGACGTTTTTGAAAATGAAATGAAATATAATTTTAATCAGGGACTGAAGTCCTCATAGAATAATAGAAGAGTTTAAAAAATATGTAAATTAGTCTGGCATGTACATATGATACAAATATATACAAAAAATACGAAGGAAAATATAAATAAATACTAAAAAAAACAAATATATATACAGGAAATACTGAGAGAGAAAATCAAAAGAGTGAATCAATAAAAATAAAATGACTCCTATCTTTTAACTGCTGGTGATCAATGTAATTATACAAACCGAAAATTCATTCATGCTTGCGGAAGTTTGAATTTGTAGTAAGTGGTAGAATAGGAGTTGTTTGAAGGAGTTTATGGACGTGGTTTGACGTATGGAGGTAGGAAAGGATTTCTAGAAGGAGGGGGTATTTAAATCTACAGGTTGAGATCTGGTGTAGAGAATGTGGATAGAGGAGCGTAATGTAAGGAGTTCTAAGATGTAGGGAGGGCTTTTGCTTCTGAGGACTGAAAAAAAAAACACCTAGAAGAAATTGCCATCGGAAAATAGGATAAAGCCACTCCAATTCGGTGTATCAACAGAAAAAATGAAAACACCTGGGAAGCCAAAAGATAAATCGCATGAAGGAATTCATAAGTTTCCAGCGCAATCATAGTGCAGTGGCTAGCGTTCAATTCTCACATTGAGAAGGTTCCCGGTTCGGTACCGGTTCCGCTTTGTTCTTTTTACAAGAGTGGGGTGGCCGAATGGACTAACGCGTGTGCATAGCACCGCGAGTTGCCCGGCAACCAGATAACCGGAGTTATGAGAGATCAAAAGTAGGAGTTCGCGTCCCGATAGCGAAGGGGTTTTGAGATTCCCCGCCCTCACCCCCTTTCCACCCTTGTCCCTGAAAAATCCAGCGTAGCCCAAAAAGGCGAGATAGGGAAGGTAAAAAAAAAACAAAAAAAAAAAACATATATTAATATATATATATATATATATATATATATGTATATATATATATATATGTATGTATATATATATATATATATATATATATATATATATATATATATATATATATATATATATATATATATATATTCATAAGTTTCTATTTTGGTTCATAATTTTTATACCATTATAAAAGACCAAACAATTAAAAAAGTTAATGCCTCTGAAAATTTGAGATTTTATGTTTGGCGATCGAGGTTTGTATAACCCGATCCACTAAAAATAATTGCCTATTTGTCATCCATGAGATATCTTCGAAACTACTGGGCCAATTTTTGTGAGATTCTGAAAAAAATCATTAGTCACCCGAGGATGATCCACCTATCGCGAAATTACCAACCGCCGGTGTCTTTCAAAATGGGGCCAAATAATAATTCTTACACAAGTTAATATTAGCTAACATTTTTTTAAATTTCTTCTAATTACTCTAATAATAACTATTTCAAAATAATAACTCACTGTGTAATAATTTGTAGAGTTTTCAGTTAGTGCCTTTTTTTTTTTGTTGTGGTTCATAATATCAATTTTATTTTTTGTTTATTTATTTTTTTCTAGAAATAAAATATTTCATTTAATCTGATTTGAAGACACGTATAATTTTTTTAACATGAGAAACTATATATTTTTTAAAATTATAATCATAAGGTGCTTTTAGATATTTTACAAACTGTAGGAAAAATAAATATCTTTATAGTTTTTATTTCTTGTTTTTGATGTTTTCCATCAGCAGTCGTTAACAGGTGAAATAAACAACGGTTTGGTTTAGCTGTTAGTTAGATCATTGTGTTTCCCGTAGTTTGTAATATGTCTACACGCATCTTCAGTTAATTTCATGTTTTTAAGATTATTTTATTATGTACCCGATGAAAATAGTGATGAAGTAACAAAACTATTATTACTTTTAAAAAATGATGATATGTAATAATTAAATTAAATTAACATTGGTTTAAAAGAAAAAACAGCTTTTATAATTTCCATATATTTTTATTTAGCATTGTCGTATTAAATCATATGTTATTTGGTTTCTGTAAAGATTTAACAATAAAAATTGATTTAAAACTAGGATGTAAATATTTTTATTGATGCAATCGTGACTTATGTTTGATAGTTGAAGTGACTTCAGATTGAATTGAAAATGTATCAGGAGCAATTGCGCAATATTTTTTTTTCTGAATCTTTGATTATAAAAACGAAAACACGAATATTTTCGAAGGTACCATACAAGCGTTCCTTGTAATGCTTTGATTGCAATGGGTGCATGGGAGTACCTAGGGGATGGCAGACCTAGCCTGCTCAAAATAAGAATTTAAATGAAAATACAAAATAATATAGTAAAAAAGGTTTGCCGAAAATCCAAGAAACATTGTTGTTCGATTGTTTTTCATATTAAAGCATTTACAAAACTGAAATAACAATAACCTACTTAGTATTATATTGTAGAGTTTGAAAATGTTACAAATAATGCAATCAGAAAAAAATGTATTCTTAAATGGTTTTCAGTAATATCTATGGGTACTGTATAATCTTCAGGAAAACGGAGGATTGGTCCACGTTTATTCTAATGATGACCGAGTACCTACACTGATTAACTCGGCAGATATTTTTTCATTATAGATCATTATTAATTATGCATTTAGTAGTTATGCTTTCTCCATATGAAAGTATGAACTATCAGAATAATATTGACAATTATTCTTCTCTAATAATACCCTAAGGAAAAATCAGGAAGGGGCTAAAAGCTGCGTATTAAGCAGATTACATCCGCAGCTAACTCGGTTAGGGACACTGGCCGCTTGGGTTAATGACCAATTAAAAACTCATAACTCCATCTCTCTCGCCAATTAGCACTGTCCTTTCCCGATTCCGTTATCGATTTAATTAACTGTATTTCGATATGTTCCGGCTGCGTATCGTTAATTTAAATAAAACAAAAAAATTGATCACGAAGTATTAAAATTTCTTTCTACTTTGATTGCTCGAAGCAAAGCAATATTTATCATTATAATCATAATCTCGAAGTAACATTATACAGTTTGGTGTTGATAAAAATAATCTATCTTTTACCAGGCCTCACCACCATTTTATATTTATCTATATCCTTGGCGCTACAAGCCCGAGAGGGTCTTTGCCTTCTCAATAAATCTATGCCATTCGGCTCTTTCTTGTGCTGCCTCCTTAAGATATTTCTTGCATGTGCTGCCACTTTATTAGTCCACCTTAACCTGGACATTCCAGCTCTTTTGGTCCTGTAAAGAATCTATTCAGATGCATTACAGGACCAATCCTCAGGATTTCTTCTTCACTTCTAACTAAGCCACGTGACCAACCCAACTGACTCTCCCAAGCTTAATGAATCTGCCAAAAATGAATGAATAATTCTTTCCTCGGCAACTCTTAATGGACCAATAATACGCAACAAAATTTTTCAGTCAAAAACCATTATGTCCTTTCAGGCACTTTTGAAAATGTCTGACAGGTATAAGTAAGAACAGATCGGATTCTTATAAAGAGAAAGCTAGTTTTTCCAGCTCAAGAGTCTGCCTGGAAAGGTCTTCAGTAGTCCTAAAGTATCACCGATCTTGTCTTTGTTTCCGCTGACATGTCATTCGAAGATGTCACATGTGATGCAAGGTAAGTGAACTCCATTACCCTGTCAAAAGTGTAAGACCCAATAACTAACACCGAGTCCCTCGCTTTGTAGAAATTTTTAGTTTTGGCTTCATTCACAACAAGGCCAATGGTTGACGCTGCCCTCGCATGATTAAGGAATGCATAATCTAGCTCCGGTCGAGATCTTGCAAACTATATCTAGGTCATCGGTGTAACTAAGTATCTGCACAATATGGCAGAAGATCACGCCTCATGTCTGATTTCCAGAGTCTCTCAACATGTTTTCGAGTGCAAAATTAAATAGAAGAAAATCCAGCACATCTCCTTGTTGCAATCCTTTGACTGAAGTTAATAAGATTTTATCTGGACATGATAACTCATTGTCAGCTTCACAGTGGGAATCGACATATTTGGAACATTCATCTCTGACATATGCCTCCTACAGCTTTGGTTGTTTTATTAGATTCCTACCACCATTTCATTAGTCTCAATTCTCTAACAGGACTTAAATGGCTAATTTTCAATATTTCTTCATTTAAAGTACCTTTAATTTTTTTCATTTGAAATAATTGACCATTTCACATTGATCTCTGATATAAAAAATAACTAAATATAAAATATGATATGATTTGATTATTAACTAAAGGAAAATTAGGATATCGTAACGGTGAATAGTTGTAATGAAGGAACCAAAGGAAAACGAGCGGACCCGAAATTTTAGAATAGGCTTTCATACATAACATTAATTTAATATAATACGTACTCCGATAATATTATATACATAGGCGGTTTTTATAAATGCTAACCTTAGTATTATTTAATATTTAATTGTAAAGATTACAGCTATATAAAAATTAAAATTTTTTAGTGTTGCCCAAACGGGAAACCGAGACGAGTGTTGGTCTTGCAAACTCAGTCTTGGTCTAGGTCTTGGCCTTGCGCAATACTCTCGTAACAGTCTTACCTATTACCTCATTAGTAGACAGATATTACTCTATTTTTTTTAGATACAAGAAACCTAACTAAGTCTGAATGAAAAATTAGAAGAGTTACATGCAAAAGTATATTGGGTACACCAATTCTTTACATATAGTTACTAAAATTGTCATGTATTATTAACTATTTTGCCTCAATTTGTATTCAAAAATTGATTTTTTTACCAGTCTTTGCCTTGATATTGCAAAAGACAGGCGGTGTTGGTCTTGGTCTTGCAAACACCAAGACCGATTTTGGGCAACAATAGAATTTATACATACACCGGTGCTTAAACAAATAAAAATACCTAAAATGAAACATAAATGAATATAGATGCTTTCTTTATCAGTTACACTTTGTGTTAAAATACTTCTGTTGAGAAAAAGGGCAGTAAGTGAAAGTTGTGTGATGAGCGCACAGTACCAGATTTTTTAACAATTCACTAAATCAATAACAAAATCATCTTCCATGATGTTATAAGAAATTTATTCACTAAAATAAATATAAATTCCACTGGGAAATACAAGATAAATGAAAGTTTTAGCAATAAATTTATTATTTATGAATCAGAGGTAGATATGAATATTGAAAGAGGTAGACATGGGAGTAGATGGAGGGTAATAATCTGAGAGAGAGGTCCAGATACGGCCCTGCGGGGTGCTCCTCCCCCCCCTCCCACTATATTTACGATATTGTAGTTTGGGTACGACCCACTCTCCTCTACTGTGATTACACCTTAGTGGCTACGGCTTTCCTAAATCTCAATATTATATTGTAGAAAGAATATTCTTTACTTCGTATATATAGGTTAGTAAAAATGGTTATATTGATGTAATCCAAAACTAGGCCATCGTTGGATAAATTCCAAAAAAAATACAGCCATATATCTGTAAAATGCAGGTAAGGAATAAAATAATCTGTCAAAATTTCGCCAATTACGACATTATTAGGATAGAAAAGAAACGAAACCAATGATCACAAAACTCCATGACATCCAATCGCATACAAGCAGAGAAAGGTGAGGTAACGCACCAGAGAAAGGTTATAATAATACGCCTTTTCAGGAGAGCTAACACCTAATTACCAACTAAAATAAATAAATATGAAAACGAAATGAAATGAAAATAGATTTTTATTATCCTGGGACTTTAGTCCTTTTAGGACAAATTATAGATACAGAGGAAATGCCTGTGTGGCCATAAAATTAAATAAAATATTTACAATGCTCATTAAAATAATAATATTGGAAGAAAAATAAAACAAAAACACTGAATACATAAAGATATATACAATACAAACATGTGAAAATAAAAAAGCATAATTATACAAAACCATTTCTGGGGGAACTTAAAAAGTTCTCTTATCTACTTTTCATGATCAATCGGGTTGGGAAAGAAGTAGATCGCATGTCGGATAATATTTTAGATGGAGATATAAAGGATTTGTCAAACGCAGCAGTTCGGTGTGAAGATGAATAGAGGTCAGAAGTACGGGATCTAGTGAGACGGGATTTGATGGGATATTTAAATTGGAGGCTGTGAAAAATATATGAAGGTCGCTGAGTTTTGATAGCTTAGTATAGAAATGTAGCAAGGAAGTACATACTGCGGTTGGATGGATAGAGCCACTTCAAATCGGTGTAATACTGGGTTACTGCGTATCTCTTGAGATTCCGAAAACAAAACGTATAGCGCAGTTCATCTATATGCCACAAATGGAGAGAGAAATACTTTATTAAAAGTGATGCTGCCCTACTACATAGGGTTGCTTCGTACGCAGCATACTTATCAATCCAGACGGACATTAATTTTATATTATATTTTTCTATTTTATATATAATTTATATATATATGAAATATATATTCATATTTTCTTTCTTTTTCACCTTTCTTTCTTTTTTCCTTCTTATCCCTCATAACAATATACTTACAAGTCATCAACAATCAAACCATATTAAACAATATACATAGCACAATAAACATTTCCCCAAGATAAAAAAACAAAAAATTCCCTGTTTTTCTCTTTGAATTCTCAAACGCCAGGAACTCATTACAACACCGCACACATATATAACACAGCAATTCCTCGAATGTAGACCAAAAGATAAGACGGTTGTGGACCAATTTAAAATTTAATAAACAATTAATACCAGACGTTCTCAATCAGTATATAGATGATAGTGGGTGATTCCCAGGGAGTCCAAAATAATATTTTCGGCCAATATCTCGAGCTCCCCAACATCAACACCTAGTTCCTCGAGGAAGCTCCTTGTTCTTTCCGGGATCGTTCGGCGAGGCCCAAACCAGAGGCCTCTCACGTTGAACTCTCTCTCTCCGAAGGTCTCGCGGAATTTCTCTTTTAGGAAAGGGATGAATTTTTCGTATATATTCCTCTTTTCCCTTTCCACTTCACCCGTATGTTATAATAATAAATAAATAATAAGAAAAAATAGAAGAAAGGAAAAGGCATATGAAAGGAAAGCTTTAAAAACAAATGTGATAACGCACCCAAGATTATCCTTTTCCCTTATAGCCTCTCTAACAAAGCTTTACATCAAAATACAATTTTGCATTACAGCACGTTATAAAGAAGATGATATGCTGAAAATTTTTCTCGCTTACAAAATGCCCGATTTTCAGTTTCTGAGATATTTTCATCCATGTTTTCAAGGAAACTCGTAATCATATAGTTTTCGATACAATATATTTTCCTTTGTTTCCTCTCTAGCACGGTGTCGCGTTAAGATAAAATATTTAATAATGCCTCATTACAAAGAGGATGAAATTCTAAACATTTCCCTTGCTTACAGTATGTAAGTTGGATTTTCAGTTTCTGAGATATTTTAATTCAAATTATTATCATACTTCATTAGTTAACTCGAGCTGACTTTACCCATGAGCGTCACATATCCGAGAGTGATGACTCAATCTCATTCACTATCCCCAAAAAAAGTGCTAAGCGTGCCTAAAGAATTTTTATCTTTAAAAAAACAAACAAATAAGCTAGATTTCACTTGACCAATCCAAAATGTTAAACATTTCAGAAAAAAAATTATTAAAATATTTATTGTCACTCTTCTATTTTTTAGCATTATCTGATTTGAGTGCAATATACATAGCCTCAAATATCATTATTTTAGAATTATTATTCTCTTTCTGTAACATTTGAACATTATCAAAATATAATTTGTGTTTAAATAGTTTAGAGTGTCGAGCTAACGAAGTGTTGGGCTCCTGTATTGATGCTGATATATTGTTCATTGCGAAGTTTGGAACGTACAATAATTTACATCTTGAAACAGTGCACACACATAATTTCATATATTACAACATTAGATTCTTGCTTATTGTTTTATTTTTTCATATTTTATAATATTAACATTTGCCTATTTTATTTGCTTATTTCATATTGGACCTGCATTTTAAAAACACATAGCTGTGCTGTACGAGTTTTTCCAATCATAACCTAACATCAATTTTCTTTTTGGGAGTATTATTCTCGTTTACATTAGCAAACCAAAATATTAGAAAAAAGATATGCAATCTGTAATTAGGATATTAGTTTTATTGAATACTTCATGGTTGGCCGTTTAATATTATTGAGTAAGGAAACGGTCATAAAAAGATTAAAATAATAAAAAAAAAACTATTTTAATTTCACACCAACGTTTCGACCCAACTTTGCAGGTGTTCTTCAATGCTAAAAACGACCAAGATAAAATAGTATATAAAAATGTGAAAGTGAAATATGAATAGGATATGATGTCAAAATTGATGTAATGAATACTTTGTATATAACTGATCGATAATTTAGAACGTTTTTTAAGTAGTTCATAAAGAAGTTTATTTTGCTGATTGATTTCTTCGCTTTGCGATCTTATGTGGTATTTCTATGTTAATCGCTTGTCAAAGTAGAAACCCAAATATCGTAGTGTTTTTTTTTTTAATTTGGTATACCGATATTGTTAAAAAATACTGGAATTGAGTCGAATTGTGAATTAATCAAATAGCCTCTTGGAATCGTTCATATTTATCCTCGGACTCTACTTGGACAAAAGACTTGGAAAATGCATACTAGATTAAAAAGACAAGAACTGACTATTCGATATAACCAACTCTCGCATCTTCTAGACAACAGATCCTCACTTAACTTGATAACAAGCGGCTGATGTACAACACCATACTGAGACCGATTTGGACATACTGAGCAGAACTTTGGGGTGTAACACTATACATAACGACACTAAACATCGCAACAGTAAAATCGTACATCCACGAAAAAAAACGATTCATCTAATTCTTCAACTGTAAATCAGTTTAATCCATCAGCCATATCTATTTCCTGACCCCTGTTACCTGATAGACACAGACTAAAAATAAAATGTTCAAGAGACCTACTTCTACAATAATAACAAAATTAATTTAATCAAGCAAACTCGCAGTTAATGCCAACAACATCAAGTTCGCTAGGGGCGCTGCAGCGCAGGTGCAACTGGTATAAAATGTAAAATAAAAAAAAAACTAGTTTCATGCAGATATTTTTAACAATACCTGGTTCGTTGTTTGTTTCTTGTTTTTTTTTTTCCATTCATGTTCTGTTTTTCAGATAAATTTTTAAAGTGAGAAAAATCTTTAAATATGGAAATTTTATGCTCCAGGTCTAAATTTCGAATTCAGCTGAGGAGTATATTTATTTTGGTAAACCTGCTGTGAGATCGACCGTTTATAATTAAAATTATTGTTTTATTAATTTATATTTAAATTTAATAATAGTGAATTCCATGACGTCCCTGATGGTATTAAGGCTACTCACTTTACCTTGCCAATGCATTCCAATTACAGATATGTATTTGTGTTAGTTTTTTTGTATCTATTATTATAATGTTCATTACCTTTTATTTTATTCTTTATTTCCTTTCACTAAATGTGTAGATAAATGAAACACACCTGCAACAAAAAGGAAAAGATAAGTAATATGTAGTTAATAATTGTTTTAAACCAGTATTATATATATTTTAATTAATTAGTGCATTATTTATATTTTCTTCATTTCCAACTTTTTAGAAATTAAAAAAAAAAATATTTATTTTATGAATATAGAAATAACAAAACTATTTAATTTCATATTAAATAAAATTACGACGAAATTTATATAAATTGACTTTTGCATTGATCGTTATTCTTTTGCTGGTTTGCCCTAGAATCCAAGACATGCGAAACGTCCATCTACATTTTACTTTCGCTATTTCTTTCATATTCCTGGCTTCTTTCTTTGGTCCTTATTCGAAGCAATTCTCTTTTTGTCAGTAGAAATTATTTATGTCTTCTGAGAGATGGCTCGCATGTGAGAACCCTATTGCGAATTATTATACTTATATGAACTTAGATAGTTCTTAAGAAATAAGTAAAAATGAATAAATTGATAAATAAAATAGTTGATAAAAGTTTTTTTTATTGTATTTTGTTGTAACAGTAACCTGGTATACCGTAAATAGCTTCAGGCACTAGCGGATTCAGGATTTAATTTTGGGGGGGGGGCTTCAGCCTGAAAGATTTTTTTTCGTGTATATAACGATAATTAATTTTAAGAAAAAAAGAAGAAAGAAATGAACTACCTATATGAAATGGTGTTTAAGTGATACTTGAAGCCCTATTAAATGTAATTACACGAACAATAATACTTTAAGAGATAGTTTTTAATATTTTTTTCTATAAAAAATGGTTATATTTTACCGTTTTGGGGGGGGGGCTTCAGCCCGAAAGCCCCCCCGTAAATCCGCCTGTGGCTTCAGGCTGCTATTTTTATTTCTTAGGCAGTTATTTTATTTATTAGGCAGCTTCAGAAAGTTTTGTTTTTTGAAGTTAAAACTTCTTTAGGAGCATTTTTCATTTTTTTTTTATTTATTTTTTTTTGTGTGTGGAGAGCGAATTCGATTGATCCGTCAGATTTCACTAGGTTTTAACGCGCAGGTAAAGTCGGCTAGCGTCCGGCCTGTATACTGTAAGAGAGGAAATAGTTCGCCATTACACCGTCTCTATAATAGACTATAACTCAAAATTGTATCATAACGCTAAGCCATGTTAGGGAGGCGAAAATGAAAAAAAACAGTGTCAAAAATCAAATGATATCGAGTTTTATGAAATATATGGATTAAAATATTTCAGAAAATAAATCGACCTGCATATTGTAAGCGAGGGAAATGTTCAGCATTTCATCCTCTTTATGATGAGGCATTATTTATAATTTATATTTCATATTATTAATGTCACCTTATTTACATTTTCAATTCTTTCGTTGGTCTAAAGCACACACCTTTGTATAGGATGTAAATGAGATGCAAAATCCATGTTTCAGGCCATATCAGTCACCCGGACTCCTTAATATCTTAATAACTGCAAAATCATCGCACTTTTATAATTTTTCCTCCTGTTTTACCATAAAAAAATGTACACATTTTTAAATTGAACTACGTTTACTATAATTTGAGGTGAAAATTTGTTCAGTAAACCTAACAGTTTTTGGATTACAGATTTTCAAAAACCTGTACAACACATGTTATTTAAATAACCATTTAATGGATTTAACATTTCGAAAGGGAGGTGGAAAAGGAATAGAAAGGTTTGACAGGAGAAGAGGAGTTGACTATTAACAACTCGATGACCGAAATTGAAATTCAAAATTTATTTAACAAACATTTTCATTAATAGTAATATAAAAGGTGTAAATGAAGTGAATTGAAGTGTAAATGAAATGTAAATTAAAGGTGTTTTCTCTAATTCGAAGGACCGGCATAAAGAAAATCTTCCAATCCACCTCTTTCATAGCATCAATTAATATTATATCGAAGATTATAATATCATATAGAAATTCTAGACAATGTTTTATCTTGGGATATTCAAAAATTCAATATTTCCATTAACTCCAGAACGGAAAATATGGTATTGAAGGAGATTGATTCATTTTTGTACATTGGCTTTTCGTAAAATTTTCATGTATGATTATATTAATATAGATTAATGATTTGTAAAAAATCGATTTTAAGACACAGTGGTGTACCAAAACTATTTGGAGTCCGAATGTAAATACTTTTGAGGCCAATAAAAGAAAGAAATATACTATAAGACCGTTTATGCATGTATAACCCATAGCGTACTTATTATTAAGTTATTAATAATAAAAATAGTTTTTAAAAAGCCAAAAGTGAAGATGGTATAGCTTTCTTCAACATTTTCACAGGTTCCACACTCACCGATATGTCAAGGTCAATAATTTTTCGTTAGAGAACAGAATCTTCCAGAGACGCCGTATTTAAAAAATAATTCCAAAACATTCTCATATTTTATATTCCGTTTTGATTATCACCGAAAACAAGAATGCGGTGTTAGCGAATCTTAGCGAACATTAGTGAATTTCGTATTTGACTCTTCGTGATACTGAAAAAAGTCACGGACTTCAACAATTAGCAGTGAGGTATGTATTAACATATTGTAGTTAATCTGTATATTTGTAATCGTACAGAAAGAAATCCATTGATAAAAATCTATTACAATATACATTTAAAAAAGGTAAATAAATACTTAAAATTTATCAGTTTCACCAAATAGGTTCGACTGCTATTTTGGACCAATGCCAGCCCACGTCTCATTGACCCACTCTGCCTCTCATGCCTGTCACTCCTGCTTGACACCTTGTCGATTTCTAACGTCCGTCGTTGATGTTCACAGTCAGAGGTCACCAGAGGATTATCCTCCTACATCGACATTCCTATGTGCCCTTTCCTTTCAAGATGGCGGCCAAAAAGCCTGTACTGGTACTGTACGAGTACTGTAGCGCCTTAAACAATGTACCGATTTCCATGAAACTTGGCTTAATACTTCTCCTCAATAAACTTATCTATATTACAAACTAAAACGAAAGTAAGCCGAAAAAAATTATGAGGGGTGGTGAAATTAGATTTTTAAATAACTGAAAAAGTATACACTTTTTTGTTGATTTTGTATATTGTTATAAGTTATATGGTTATTTATAAGTTTCGGAATTTCTTAAAAACATCATTGAAATCGGACATTCTTGAAAGATGTGGTATTATAATTCTTTTCATAGGCTCTACTGCAAAGCTTATATGCTTTGTTTTGGATTTTTATTTTTGAAATGAATACTTTTTGAATGCGTTTCCACTTTGTTTTTTCTATAGAGTGAATTAGGATGAGCCGACAGATCTCCGATGTGTAATTCTCGGATAAAGTCGGTTGGAGTAAAATAATTAAAGTGCTTTTGCTTTTGGATTAAAATGTTTCTAAAACTAAAAATCGAACTTGCATATTGTTAGCTAAGAAAATTTTCATTATTTCATTCTTTTTTGTAATGAGGTATTATTTTTTTTTAACGGGAGATAGTGTTGAAGAGGGGAAAAGGAAAAGAAATAGTGTCGAAAACCAAATGATAATGAGTTTTATTGAAGATATGGATTAAAATATCTCATAAATAAAATATCGGACCTTCATACTGTAAGCCAGAGGATTGTTCAGCATTCATCCTCTCTGTAAAGGGCTATGATTTATAATTTATATTTTATATTATTATTCTCACCTTGTTGATGTTTTCCCTTCTATCAGGTGATCTTATATTAATTTTTTTTGGAAATTGTTAGATCAACTGAAGCAATATTGGCTAATGTCCTTATCAAAATGATGAAAAAAATATGTATTACAATAATATGAATGACCTTCTATTATTTTCTTTTATGTTACAAGGAAGTAATGTCACTTTTGATGTATAGATTTTAAGACATATATAAAAGAAATAGGTATGGTGTATTCCCACACTCGACTTTTCTTACCACATTGGGACAAATTTTTGAAATTAGAATATGACACCTTTGGATCGCGATACCTTTACTTCCTTGGTGAAATGTTCTCATTAATCTGCGATTAATCTTAAATTAATTAATTATTAATCTCATCCTGAAAATGCAGCAAGATATCAATAGAATAGGCACATGGGCAAAACTTGATATGCTTACTTTGAATGCCGAGAAGACAAAAGCCATTCTGATTGGACCCCTTCCCCCCACACTTCTCAAATCCATTCCCGTACCTATCAATATTCTCCTATAATACGACTCACATATTTCTTTCTAAAACTCTACTATACAAAACCTTCTTGATACCCCTGATCAAACCCTCTCCTGGAAACCACACATCTCCGAAATTTCCCGTCGTACTATTTCCACCCTGAAACAGTTTAATCGTCTACGGTATCTCTTTCCATTGAAAACCCGTCAACTCCTGGTGTCATCACTTGTTTTTCCCCGATTGCGTATGGCTGTATGGTGTATTTTAAGCCAAAATTAAACGTCTAATGAATTGTTTAATACGTATTATCTTCGGAATCTCAAGGGACACGCATATTACCCAGTTTTACACCGACTTCAACTAGCTTTATCCGTCCCATCGCCTTCCTTGCCACCTTCCTATACCGCCAGTTCTAATATGCCAGGGTCACCAAATGCTAATAGCTTAGAACTTGGCGACCCTCTTATATTCTCTAGAGCCAACAATTTTTAAAAAAATTATTTCTTAATGATATTTACAACTGTATTGAATCAATACATCTAGTAAATTTGAACATAATGGACATAATGACATGGAAATACTTGCTGAGTAACTACCCAATGGTAGAACTCTAATGATATGCCTACATTAGGAGATCACGGGCCATCTTCTTTTCAGACGCCTCGGAGGGTTATCAGGAATAGAAGAGGAAGCAAGGTTGGAAACAAGAGGGCTGGGATAGTTCAGAAGTTTACTATGGAAGGATAGGTATCTGGATTGAGCTAAATCGGAAACATATTGTACATTAAGGTCGTTATGGATGATTTTATTTGTGACAAAGTAGGGAGCATTGAGGATTTTACAAAGGATTTTGGATTGTAAGGATTGGATACGAGAGAAACTTGATGGTTTAGTAGAGCCCTAAAGCTCGATCCCGTAAGTCCACAAAGGCCTTATTATAGTAATATATATGGGTCTTTTGTAAATATTTGAATGTTTATTGTCTTTGTCCAGTAAGTGCTGAAGTAGTCGGAAACGTCGAGCGGTTTCTTGTCGTTTCAATCTAGTATGAGGAATTCAAGTTAGTCGTTTGTCCAGGTGGAGTCCTAGGTATCGGATTTGCTCAACTGCGATAAGTGGAGTATTGATAAAGGAAACTGTAGGATAGGAAGTCGTTGGTTTACGACGACAACAAATTTGAATCCTCCATTAAATCACGACCCACCAGATCCAGTACATCCAACGTCCATCCTCCTCCTTACCGAACCTCTGCGTTGACAAATCATTTGTAATTCAAGCCGGAATTCTATCCCTCCCGATATTCAACATGCAAAGTCATTTTCCTCTTTCAAATCTCTCCTCTTTAAGTAACTATTCTATTCCCAATCCGATTGATCATAAATTGCTCTCAAAAGGCTGAGCCGTAAGACTCTTAAAGTCTACCTTTCTCTATATTTATTTACTTTCTTAGAAGTTATAAAAGGGCACTTATTTTACATACAAATGGTTCCCTGTTGATCTTATATTAAGATAGTTTTATTATCTGTTAGTTTATATTATCAATTATTTTCTAAATATTTAATTTTATTGTATAGACACACTAAAATGTTCATTTATAATTTGTTCTAAAGGGATACTAGTCCCAGAATAATAAAGTCATTTTCATTCATTAATGAGTTTTCATTAATGACACTATAGTTATTGCTTAAGATTCCTTTTCTGACTCTCATTATCGCTGAATTTTGTTAAATGAGGCATCAAATTATCCACCATCTAGGAAGGACCAGCTGTATTGTAAATTGTATTAATGTCAGATAAATATGTGCTATGATCGTCACACTGATTTGACTTAGAAAGACACCGAATTAGATACTTGATGTCTGAAAAGTTTAAAGCGGGTGAAAAATTCTGACCACGATTTTTTGATGCAAAGCTTCCCTACCTTCGTTAGCGAGGAAGTAAAACGATAATAATTACGTTCTCATTTAATCAATATGTATGTTTTGAAGCAATTATAAGATAAAAAAAGAAACACTCTCCTGCTGATTGAAAAATAATTGACCTTAATTAGTGGTCTCCGGGTTATATACAGTGACTCATAATGAAATTGATACACCTTGCAGAAAATTAAAAAAATACTTAAATGGTAACAGTAAAAAAACAAAACTAGAAAATCGTTGTCATATTTATTTATAATTTCATTTTTAATTTGTAAAAGCTGAATATAATTAAATGATAATTTAAAAAACTGGTAAATTTTAACTCACATTCACAATGATACACTTCACTTCTTATTAATTTTAAACACTTTCTACCACTCCTGTCAGCCTGGTTACTAGAAATTTTGTGTGTGTTTTATTTCGACATCCAATTTCTCCCACAGGCGTATTATCACATTAAGATCTGGTCACTGTGGTGGTATTTTTTATAACTTTAGGGCAATTTTAATGTAGGCATTCCTTAACTAAAATAGCAGAATATTTGGAGTCATTATTATGATAAAAACAATATTTGATTTTTAGGTCAAATTTCGCATCTATGCAGATGGCACATGTATCCAGTTAATAACGATCCATCGTACATCCCAAACGCTTCAATCACACATCACAAGTCTTAAAATTGTGAATTGAAAAAACCAATTATACAGTTGTAAATTTTAATAAAAAAAAAATTCGCATAATTTCTTTTCAAAAAGCTATGTTATCAGGTGTATTGACTATACCATGTGAATATTTGACATAGTAACAAAAAAAAAACAGAAGAAAACAATACTTTAGTAGGATATAGGATATTTATTGATTAAAATAAATAATTATTTTTAATATAATATGAATTGAATTATTTATTTATTCAATAACTTCAATATCAAAATGTATCACTTTGTCTTTTGCGAGCCACTGTATATCTTTTTCATTAAAATTAAGACACATATTATTTTAGAAACAAAAAGTCTCGTTACAAAATAAAAATATTATTTTGTAATAAAGATATAATTTTTTTTTTTTTTTTTTTTTTTTTTTTTTGACTTGATTCTTCAACTCACACCTGTCAGAAGTTCCGACAATCAGCGAGTGTGATGTCAAGATGAAGAGATTGGTCTTGGAATAGGCGTGAGGGAGAGGAGTACCCAGCGGCGTCCTTCCTGTCTTGAGCGTAATATTTCTAGTTAGTGGAGGAGATCCCTCATCCAGCTTCTTTTAAGCCTCCTTCGGGTGCTATCGGGCATGTTAGTTGTGGCCATGCCTCGAATCAATGAGTTTGTATGTCCGTGTAAGTTATTATGAAATCGTTTGTAGTATGTTCGTATGTGGTCGTTAACTGTTGGCATCTGTAAGTCTTTATGTAGAGTAATGTTACTGACGTACCAGGGAGCTTTGGTAATAGTCCTGAAAGTTTTAGATTGAAAAGTCTGTAATTTACGTATGTGAGTCTTTTTGGCTGTCCCATATATCTGTAAAGCGTAGGTCCAAATAGGCTTGAGTAGGTAAGTATATGTATTCAATTTCTGTCTAAGTTTTAATTTCGAATTTCTTGCAAGGAGTGAGTACAATAGGCGTAGTCTTAGGTTTAAAGTTTTTGTTTTGTTTTTGATATGTTGGCCCCATGTCATTCTTCTGTCAAAGGTCAGTCCAAGATATTGAACTTTGTCTGTCTGAGGAATTTGGATATTGTCAAGGTAAATAGGGGGGCAAGTTTCACGTCGAAGGGTAAAAGTGATATGTTGTGATTTGTCAAGGTTGAGTCGAATTTTCCAGAGTTTGCACCAGTCGTAGAAATTGTTTAGGTGATATTGTAAAGTCTGTGAGGCGTATGCTGAATTTTGATGTCTTGTCAAGATTGTTGTATCGTCTGCGTAAGTCGCGGTCAGAGTATAGAGAGGATCTGGAATATCATATGTGTAAATAATATACAACAGAGGAGCGAGTACTGACCCCTGAGGCACCCCTGCTAGGGCTGGTTTAATGGTAGATAGTTCTGTACCTTGGCAAACAGAGAAAAATCTGTCAGAAAGAAAAGATTGAAGAATAAGATAGTAGGTTGGAGGGAGTATAGTCTTAAGTTTGAAAAGAAGTCCCTGATGCCAGACTCTATCGAACGCTTGAGCAACATCCAGAAATACTCCTGTTGCATATAATTTGTGCTCTAGTGCTGTCGCAATGTAGTCTGTCACTCGGTGTAGCTGATGAATGGTTGAGTGGTGTGAACGAAATCCAAACTGATGTTCAGGTATTATGTTTTCAGTAGTCAGTATGTCAAGAAGTCGTTTGTAGAGAAGTTTCTCAAAGATTTTAGAGCATAATGGGAGCAAGCTGATGGGTCTGTATGATGAAGGAAAGTCAGTGTTTTTGTTAGGTTTGTGAATCATTTTTATGAATGAGTATTTCCATTGTAAGGGGAATTTAGTCGTTCTGAGTATTGCGTTATAAATTGATGTTAGGTATACTAGAGCTTTCCTTGGCATTTTCTGGAGCACTTGAGCATTTATCAGGTCATGACCGGGAGCTTTCTTTTTAGGTAACTGTCTGATTTGTTCTGCAACTTGAGTGGGAGTGAAGCAAAGTGGAGGTAATGACAGTTGTAAAGGAATGTCTAAAGTGTTTTGTACATGTCTTTCGTGATCAGTATTAGAGAAGTCAGTATGTGGTATGAAAACAGAAGAAAGATGGTTGGCAAAGAGCTCAGATTTTTCAAGGTCTGACACAGCCCAGGAACCATCTACGTTTCGGAGTGGTGATGACACCTCACAATGCTTTACAAGTTTCTTAGTCTGTCTCCATAAGCTTCCATCGTCAGTCGAAAGATTTTTGAGGTAATTGTCGTAGATCGTTCTTTTAAAATTCTGAATCTGTCGTTTAAGTTCATTGTTAAGTCTATTGAAAGTCCGTTTGTCAGATGGAAGTCGACCAGTCTGCCACACTTTGCGCGCTCTTCTCTTTGCTCTGATCAGGTCTCTAATGTACTGCGGATAGATTGGAAGAGACGTATTTCTGCTAGGTCTTGGTACAGATGATGACCATACAGCCTGTTGTAAGCTGATTGTGAACTTATCAACAGCTTTTTCGAGTTCCTCTTCGGTCTTAAGGGACATTGGGATTGATAGCGTCGAATTTAAGTAGTCGCTGTAAGCTTTCCAATCGATTATCCTATCTGTAAGTGTTGGTTTTTTTGATGCAGTACGAGGCTCATCGCATAGTACCAAACTGAGAAGAGAATGATCAGAACAAAGATCAGAGCTTGCAGTTACAGTATACGGCACTGTCCTGAGTCCTTTAGTAATGAAAAAGTCAAGTAAATCTGGTGTTTTCTGTCTTGAAGTTGGCCAGTAAGTAGGTGTATCAGGTGAGATCGTGTTTAATGAAAGCTGATCGATGGCAGACTTTAGATTTCTTCCTCTAGGAGTACAGAGTCGTGCTCCCCAGGACTGATGTTTGGCATTATAATCACCACCTGCAATAAAACACCGACCGAGATGTTGGAAAAAATTGTAAAACATTGCAGATGTTAGCACGTATCTCGGAGGGCAGTACACTGCAGCGAAGGTAATGGTATGGTGCTGGGTATACAGAGTAATTGCTGTGGATTGTATGTCAGGTGTAATGGGTAATTGTAAAGGGTTGTGTTTTAGTGATTGCTTAATCAGTATTGCCGTACCGCCATGTGCCGTCTTATCAGGGTGGTCAGTTCTATATATTTTGTAGCCTGGAATGTAAAATTTAGAATGTGGAGTCAAGTGTGTTTCAGTGATGAGAGCAATGTCAGTCCGTTTTTCATGTATGTACATGTCAAGTTCAGTCCTGTGTTGGTTTATACCATTTGCGTTCCAGAGAAGAACGGACATGGAGCCCACTGTCAGCCGATTAGTAGCCATAACTGGAGGATAAGGCTTGTGCAACGTGAGACAGTTCTTGGAGAAGGCTGAAAAGAGGCTGGATGAGGTTATTCAATCCACTTACCAAGTTGAAGAGCTGAGCTGAAGCCGGGTGATTGTAAGTCGGTAGTGGCGGTTGAGTAATGCCCTTTTTCATTTCTGGATGCTTTGGCTGGTGAAGGTGATTTTCTGGGACTTCTGTAGGAGAAGTTCGCAGTTTTGGTCCTAGATATTGAGAATCGGGTTTTGAAGAACCTGAATTTGCGGTATGCTGACTTTGCGGAAGAGAAGGAAACTCGTCTATACCTGGGGGTGCGCTAGTTTGTGCTTTTTGGGGACTTTGTATATTTTTACGGAGATTGCGTACTTCCCTCAGTTGTTTTAGAGTTGCACAACCTCTATAATTTGCTGGATGGGATCCGCTACAATTCGCGCATGTTGCTGCGGTCTCTCTTGTCTTTGTGCAGACGGTGCTATCATGTCCTTGGCCACATCTCACGCACTTCGGGGAGTGATTGCAGTAAGCCTTTGTGTGGCCATACTGCTGACAACGGGTGCACTGTGGAATCATTCTTTTCTTTCTTGGCTCTTCGATTTTCACTCTAGTATAGTATAAAAATTTGATATCAAAAATTTTTTCATTAAATGTGGCTTTAGAGATATCGATAAAGAACATGGGAAGTGGATTTTTGTATCTGGAAATAACGTTCACAATACTTGTGGCATCGTAGCCTAGGCATTTTAATTCGTATTTTATGGTTTCAATTGGAGTAGCATGGTGTAAGTTTTTTAATACGATTCTTGGATTTCTATCTTCTATTAACTGATAGGTATGGAAATCGGCACCTACCTGTCTTAAGTTAGCTACTATACGTCTATATGTGTCAGAGTTTTCAGGATATACGGTTACTCCTCTTGATGTGGATTTTAGGTTAAAGCTGTTCAAACCTCCTACATTTTGGAGAAATGTGACCAGTTCGGTGTAGTTCTGTACATCATTCAAGTGGATAGGGGGCGGTTTTACAGAAACTGGTTGCTTAGTGGTAGCATCAGACTCGTCACTAATGTTAGTTAAAACTTCAAAACTATTAGTGGTTACTGTTGTAACTTCACTTACCTTTTTAGCTTTTCTTGGGTCTCTGTTATTGTCCATTGAGCGTTTTCTTCCTGTAACGAGTTCCCAATTATTTTCAGTAGTTTGGTTTGAGTTTAAAGCGTCCACATTTTCTGTAGAACTGGCAGATATCGACGTCTCAGACATCGTTTGCGGTGAAACCGCTACACCGAGGTGTGGAGTTCCTATTTCTTGGAGCTAATTGGTTTCAACAACAGAATGCAACAAAAAGAAAAGTTTTCACTGTTAATTTACTCTAAGATTTTGTCAAAAAGATTTTCAAAGAAAAATTAACCTCACTTTTATCAATGATATAATTTAATTATAAATATTGGTCACAAGTTGAGACGGACAACACCACTCCTGTTATTACGCCACTGATTCGATCCTATTTCAATAAGACAGAATCTGGACCATTCAACTGAAAAAGCTAAAAGCTTCAAGAAGGACTTCAGGAAGGAAACGAAATTTTTTTGTAAAATAATTGTAATTATCGATCGTTTAGCTAATTGATAAAAGGAAATAATAGATCTTCTAAGAATAAATCCCAAATGTTATCGATAGGTTTCGTTTTTACTATCGATATTAATCGAATTCATCATCCAAGGCCACCTGTTTACCCTTAGGCCATTTATGCAAATATGTGCAAATCATTGTTGTATGCAGATTCTGCGGCTGCAACATCATATGATTGAGCCCTATGTTCGCCAATATCAGTAAATAATATTAAACTTATATAATGTTGAATGTATAATAATAAACTACGAAAATAATAAAACTAATAAACATGTTTAAGAAAAATCATAAACTTTATTGAAGGAGTTGAACCAAATAAATAAAAATCAAACAAAATAGATTAAATTTAACAGAACAACAGTATTTAACAACAATAAAGACATATTCATTAACGTTAAAATAAAACCGGTAATCATGTACTGTATACAAACAACCAACATTCCCAAAAGAAAATTAAGAAACTATATCGTCTCAAAATCTGTTGCCCTATAGCACTCCAAATGTCTACTTTTACTTTATATTTTATTTTATATACTTATCTTAAATACTTTATCTTTTTATAGTTTCAAACATGAAACGTGCCCTCCAGTTTTCCTTGACAATGCACAGATTCTACAGACAGACACCTTCCCCACCTTGGTCTGACATTTGACCCAAAAATGACGTGGGGCCTACATATAATTAAGAAACGAAAAACGCTAAATCAAAGGTTGAGAATTCTGAATTCACTTCTTTCGAAACATTCAAAACTAAAACTTAGACAGAAATTGAACACATACAATTACCTATTTGGACTTCCGCATCACAGATATTTGGAACAGCTAAAAAGACTTACATAAACAAACTTCGAATCTTTCAAGCAAAACATTCAAGAAAATTACAAAAGCAGCTTGGTACGTTATCAACATAACTTTAAGTTTTATCAAAGTCATTAGAGCCGTTTTTACGCTACAGTATATAGAGAAACGTATTTTTCATTTATTGTGAACAAGCTATTGCGCATGGAGCACTAAATTTCTGTCACAGGTATCAGTAGTCAAAACCCTACAAAATAAAGAAGAAGCAACAAAATCGGTTCCAAATTTCCCGAGGAAATCTTGGCACAGACAGACAGACAGACCAATGGCTAAAAATATGTTTTTCGGACTCAGGTGGCTCTGAAACGTATAAGGGGACCCTACACGGTCAATCGGAATTGCACTAATGACGTTCCGAATTGTCTTGTAAGGTAGTGAATGAAGTACTGATGGTGGTGCGCTGCGGGTTTCCGAACATCCGGAAATCAAAGGTTCATTCACGAGAAGTGGAGGGGGACTGAGGTAAAAGTAGTGGGGAGACTAACCATACTGCTGGATAGGTTAGGTTATCTAGGCCTCAAAACCATTATAAATTTCTGATTTTCATTATATGTAAATAGTTATATAAATTTTCATATCCTTTGTTTATAATTTTAAACCATCTTCAACTATTTCTTTTAAATAGTCAAGTGGGCAACAAATTAAAAAAAAAATGAGGAAACTTCACAATTTACTTGAAAGGAAAAAAAAAACTTTAACGTTGTGTATATTTATCAGTTCTTTTCCCATTTTCCTCAACAAATTTATTATTTACGCAATATCTTTCCTCAATTTTTGTAAGTAGTAGACTTATATTTTACTAACTTTTGTCAAAACGATTTTCTATGAGACTAACCTAACTACTAGATAGGTTAGTTTACCTAGGTCTCGTTATTAAGTAAATAATTTCATAAAAGTAAATAGTTGTTTATATCCCTAGTCTATATTATTATTAACCATTTTCAACTATTTTTTCTTTAAATAGTCAAGTAGGCAATAAATTGGAGAGAAAAAAAAGTGGAAACTTCACAATTTACTTATAGAAAAAAAAATCTTTAACTGTTGTGTTTATTTGCCATTAATTTTTCCATTTTTCTTAACAAATTGATTATTTTCGCAATACGTTTCATAGATTTTTGCATGTAGTTGACTTATATTTTGGGCTAACTTTGGTCTAAACGATTTTCAGGCACTAGGAAGTAATTATTATATTTCCGTTTTTCTCTTGATGCCTAATATTATAAATAACAATGTCCAAATAAGCATATCTATGCTGTTTCTTTGTTTACAACTGCACTGAATTGGTCAGCAACGATCTAACCTAAATCAGCAACGATAAGTAATGATCAGCAATGATTGAACGTGTAAGGGTCTTCATGATCAAAGCGATAGCGGGCAATCTTGGAACTTCTTGTGACGTTCATTCATGAATTACCGTGTAGGGTCTGCTTATAGATCCGTCGATAACCGCCTATCGGAAATTTTACCCGATCGCAATACTTTCCTTATCTAGTATATGTAGGAAAATAATAAGAAACAAAAACACTCCCCTCCCCTCCTCTCCAAGGGAAACAACCATTTAAATATTTATGTTATCCATAGCTTGTGACATGTCTAAACCCACTTTTATACCCTATTTACATTTTAATGATATCTAACTATGTAATCATCATAATCTTATTTGATTTTAATTTTGTAACTTATTTTATTTTTTTAAATATAAATACTATTAACTATGACACTGACACTGCCACAAAGGTTTATTGTGGAAAATAAAACCGTACATTCCTTCAATTTACATTATGATACTTCAATATATAATTCATGACAGGTTCTTTTGTATTCCTGCTGATTCAGCTATTTCTCCCTTATTTTCTCAACCTGCGGGCGTACCAGAAGGTAGTGTTTCTATTTTCTCTCTACATATCTAATATCCCTGAACACCCTAGCACCATTATCTATAGCTTCGCTGACAATACGGCAATACTTCCTTCCAACAAAAATCGCTTCAACAGTTCCTCAAAAGCACATCCACGGCCTTGAAATATGGTTCCACCAATGTAAAATCAAAATAAATAGCAGTCCACTCATGTTAGCTTCTCCCTGATAAAGATTTCTAGTCATGTTGGGATAATAGACTACAAGCCAAATACACACATATATAAACAAAATTCAAAACATACAATCCAAAACACTTTGTAAAATCGACAATGCTTCTTGGTTTATTTCAAATCATTCAATACACACAGACATGAACATACCAAAAGTAAAATACTGCATACACAACATTTCATTTTTCTAATCTAAATCATCCAAACCCATTCGTTTTATCTCTTTCTTTCTCCTTGTTACCTGGTGAGCCTCAACGACGACTAAAAAGGTAGTTTGTTAGAGATCTTCTGCTGAGAAGTTAAATAAGGATCAAGAATAAAAGAAGACAGAAAAAACGATAACAGATTCGTTTTTTTTTTTTTTTTTTTTTATTCGTTACAATGCAGTGGCAAATTTAATGTAAAATAAAATTTAAAAAATACATACCCCCATACCAGACTGAAACGACTTGAAACCGCCCGACGTTTTCGACTACTGCAGCACTAACAAGACAAACGCTCTAAGCTCACAATCAATTATAAACGACTCATATATATGACAATAATAAGACCTATTTGGACTTACGGAATTGAGCTTTGGGGCTCCACTAAATCATCGAATTCCTCTCGTATCCAATCCTTACAATCCAAAATCCTCAACGCTCCATACTTTGTCACAAATACAATCATCCATAAAGACCTTAATGTTCCATATGTTTCCGATTTGGCCCAATCCAGATAGCTATCCTTCCATAAAAAACTGCAGAACCATCCGAATCCTCTCGTTTCAAACCTTGCTTCCTCCTCGATCCCTGATAATCCTCCGAGGCGTCTGAAAAGAAGATGGCCTCGGGACCTTCTAATATAGAACTTTAATTTGAGTTCTACCAATGGGTAGTTTCTCTTCATGTTTTACATGTCATGTTACCAATGTCACATTTACTTATTGTATTTTCCATGTAATACAGTTGTAAATCTCAATAAAAAAAAATAAAAAAATAAATAAAATATTTTTATTATTATTAGCTTATTAATTTATGGTCGCTTGAATTTTATTTATCATCCCATTTCACATTCTGTTAATTTGTTTTAGTATTAAAATTACTCTTAATTTCCTGTGGATATTTCCCGAATTAATCTTTGATTGACAAGAGTATAATGAATTTTTCTTTTTAATTTTGATTTCAATAATAACCTAAAAGGATTTTGGTTTTATTTTTAATGAAAAATTAATTGGTTTCGAATGATTTAGTACTTTCATTTAAATCCACTAATTATGAGTATTTTATGACAGGTGGTAATTACTTATAATTAAACACCAGAAATGACACAAACACTCTCCCAGTGATTCTTTTTTATTAAATTTATAACATATATTTAATTTATAAATACTTTAAAAACATGTTTAATCAGCAAATTTAAATGTTTTCCAGAATTATGAATACAAACTAAGTAATTTTGACAATAGTTAAAATTCTTTTTTCAATTTTTTATATTTAATCTTAACCTATTATCTTGCAAAATTTCGATTATGATGACAAAAATCTAAAGCCTTTATCTTTAGATTGGAATATAAGAAATGTCAATTCTGTAAGGAAAAGAAAAAAATAAATAAAAAATCCTTAACGAAATTATTTGTGTTCAAAGAAATTTTGGTTTACTTAAACATTCCAGAAATAATTTCTTTATTCTAGAAAATAATTTTATGTTTTATAAATGCTGCAGACGCTTAGATAAATGAAAATAAGTTAGGAATAATTGAAGTTAATAGGGCGAATGAGGTTAAATCTCAATTTTGGTTTTCGATTTTTTAAAAGTTTTATTTATTTATTTAAAAGTTACACTTACTTCGGGTATGCAATTAAGTTGCCATCTACTTCTGAATTTATATTGCTTGATGTGATATCAAGCTGAACAAAACATAGCAAAAAATAAAATTACATTTCAAGATTCTTCACAGGATTACAAAAAAGTCAGCCAAGTAAAATCCATGTAGGACTTTCATTTCTTGTTTCAGAATAAAATATATATATATATATAACAAGCCATCATTGTGTTTGGAACAACCAGCATTAACCAACATTATGAAGGAGCAATGTGGGTTCAAATATTTTTTTTCAAAATAACGATAGATTCAGAATTTTATTTGTGAATAACTCAAAAAAGAAAAAAATCATATTCCACTGATCCCATTGGTAAATACTTATAAAAGTGTATGCACAAAAAAATAATAGATTTATAAATGTTTTATGATTTTCGAACACCTGGGTCATTTTCGCCCTATACTACAATTGGATCAACTACATAACAAAACTAAAGCTAACAAATATAATTTAAAGTTTAGGGAGTTAAAGATTAAAAGTAGATAAGTTCACAAAGACAATTAAAATAAAGGTTAATGATTTTAAGAACAAAAGATTATAACAAGTTTTTTTTAAAAATAAAAATTAATATTATTAGAAGAGAAGTTAAAGAGTATAGTTTAAATATTAAAAAGTACAAGAAGAAAAGTTGACAAAAACCATCAAAATTAAATATTAAAGATTAAAAAAAGATATGTTAACAAAGATATTTAAATAAAAGGTTAATGATTTCCAAAATATAATCTAAAAATTAAGGTTTAAAAACTTGTTTAAAAAACTTTTATTGTGATATTTACAACTGTATTAATAATTTGTCTACATCAGGAGATTCCGAGGCCATCTTCTTTTCAGACGCCTCAGAGGGTCATCAGAAATCGAAGAGGAAGCAAGATAAAAAACAAGAGGATTATGAAGTTTATTATGGAAGGATAGGTATCTGGATTTGGCCATATCGGAAACATATTGAACATTGAGGTCTTTATGGATTATTTTATTTGTGGCAAAGTAGGGAGCATTGAGGATTTTACGAAGGACTTTTAATTGTAAGGATTGGAAACGAGAGGAATATGGTGGTTTAGTGGCCCCCATAGCTCAACTCCATAAGTCCAAACAGGACTTATTATAATCATGTATATGAGTCTTTTGTAATTAATTGCAAATTTAGATCGTTTGTTCAGTAAGTGTTGGAGTAAGCGGAAATGTTGAGCAGTTTCTTGTCGTTTCAGTCTTTTAGGAGGATTCCAAGTCCAGATTTGTCCAGCTGGAGTCCTAGTTATCGGATTTGTTCTACAGGGATAAGTGGGCTATTGTTGAAAGATACTGTAGGACAGGAAGTCGTAGGTTCACGACGAAGAGTAAAGGTGATTTGATGGGATTTATTGGAATTTATTTCAATCCTCCAGATTTGACACGGTTTAAAATCTAAAATTAATATTAAAGGTAGAAAAGTTAAAAAATACAGATTAAATATATATATATATATATATATATATATATATATATATATATATAATTTGTATTTTTTAAATTTTCTACCTTTAATATTAATTTTAGTTTTTAAACCGTGTCAATAAATCCCATCAAATCACCTCTACTCTTCTTCGTGAGCCTACGACTTCCTGTCCTACAGTATCTTTCAACAATAGCCCACTTATCCCTGTAGAACAAATCCGATACTTAGGACTCTAGCTGGACAAATCTGGACTTTGAATCCTCCTAAAAGACTATATATATATATATATATATATATATATATATATATATATATATATATATATATATATATATATATATATATATAAATGTTAAAGAGAAGAAAAATGTTAGAAAACAAATGTTCGAAACATGCAAATTCATTTTTGTTTTCCTCATATTTTCAGTAAGAATTATTGTGGAATTCCCATTGCTGGGAGAACACTAGTAAACATAATCCCACAAGCAACTGAAAGGAATTTAATATAGCAATTATAATAACTAATCCATTGGACCGGACATTTAACAATTATTATCCGTGCAATTAAATATCAATTACAGGAGATATAGCTGTAACCGGAGAGAAGGTATTATTGCAGGAATGGCGGGGGGGGGGAGGGGGGGGGGGTATAATTGCATGGCAAAATACAATCTGCTAGCCACCTGCACCCGATTGGCTAATTTATTTAACATTCAATAGCAGAAATAGCAAGCAAAATCATCTTGTCATTTAATGTTTAAACAGGCTTTCTCGTATGTCAAACCCTTGAAATACTACTCAATAGCAATAGAAAAGTTTTTCAAAAAGTCATCGAGACATTGTTGAGTCTTATTCGGTTATTAGTTGCCATTTTAAAAAATTCGCCCAGCGTATGGTTAACAAATTCTAAATTGATAAGAAAAGGAAATAATGCCACGTATCAAAAGATAAAAAAAATCAATTGTAACTTTATCGGTAAATATAAAAGACAAAGGAAACAAAAATTAATTTGAATATTCATTAATGTTTAGAACCAACGTGTTTACAAATTTCAATAAGCTGTATCTTTTCTGACAGTTGTCCGATTTCGATGATCTTTTTTTCCTTTTGTAAAGAATTTAGTAATCTTTTATATAATCATAGGCGTAAAGGTGTAATTTTTTAGTTATTCGCAAATAGAATTTGTTTTCTTTCATAACTTGTTTGCCTGAATTTTCGGGGCGAATGGACTATTTTGTCCGCTGGAAGGAGAAAGAAGTCTTCAAAATTAGTGGCTCAATCTTGAGATTTGGTGAAGAATTAAAGATGATATGGCTTACCGATCAAAAACACGATCGATAAATAATATAAATTCTTTCTCTCTCGATCATTCATTCATTCATGTATGGCACAACATCCCGTCACCGAGACTGGGCCTCCTCCAAGAGCCTCCGCCAGTTGGCTCTGTCTTCTGCTGCAGCTCTCCAGTTCCGCACACCAAGCAGGGTTCTCGCATCATAGGCCACGTTGTCCAACCATCTCGTCCTCGGCCTTCCTACCCGTCTTACGAGGTGCAGCTCCTCCATCATTATTTTTTTTGGTATTTCAAGGGTGCTCATTCTGGCCACATGCCCTGCCCACCTTAGTCTGGCCAGTTTAATATACGTGACTACGTCGATGTCTGCATAGAGAGAACTGAGCTCCCTATTTTTTCTTTTCCTCCAGACATCACCCTCCTTTACTGGACCATAAATCCTTCTGAGGACTCCTCGCTCAAAGACACTCAGCTTCATCTCATCCCTTTTAGTCATCGTCCAAGCCTCTGAGCCATATGTCAAAACAGGCCGAACAAGGGTCTTGTATATGATCAGCTTGGTCTTCTTTGAGAGGTACCTACTTCTTAAGTGTCGGCCAAGTCCAAAGACACATCTATTGGCAGCCGTGATCCTTCTTTGTATTTCTTGAGCCATGTCATTCTTGCTATTGATTTCAGACCCAAGGTATATAAAACTTTTCACTCTCTCAAACTTAAAAGAACCTACCTCAAATGGAGAGTTCAGATCCACCTCACCGCCAACTCTCATATACTTAGTTTTCCTCTCGTTGACTTCTAGACCAAGTGGTCTTGCAGCTGCTTCAAGGCTTATAAACGCTTCTCTGAGAGCCCGTTCAGACCTACCTACTATGTCAATATCATCAGCAAAACCAAGAAGCTGTGTCAGGCGATTGAAGATTATATCTTTGGTCTGAATACCGGAGTCTCTTACAGCTTTCTCCTCTGCCAAATTGAACAATAGACAGGCGAGGGCATCCCCTTGCCTAACCCCACTGCTCACTTTAAACTCTTCGGAGTCGTCAGAACCGACGCGTATTCTGCATCTCGAGCTGTCCATGGTCATCTTGATTAGGCGTACGAGCTTCTGAGGGATGCTTAGCTCCTCCAAGGCACAGTATAGTTGCGTTCTATCAACGCTGTCGTATGCTGCTTTAAAGTCCAGGAATAAATGGTGGGTGACTACCTTACGCTCCATAGTCTTTTCTAGGATCATCCTCAGAGAGAACAGTTGATCAGTCGTTGAGCGTCCTCTTCGAAATCCAGCCTGATATTTCCCCAGTTCCTTTTCAGAATACGGGAGGATCCTCTCAAAAAGAATGTTAGAGAGCAGCTTATAAGCACACGAAAGGAGTGAGATTCCTCGATAGTTAGCGCATTCTGTTTGATCTCCTTTCTTATGTATTGGGCAGATAATGGCTGTTGCCCATTCCGTAGGCATAGCTTCCTTCTCCCAGATGGTCAGCATTAAATCATGCAGAGCTTTCTTGAGTTCTTCACCTCCACATTTCAACAGCTCTGACTGGATTCCGTCCGGGCCTGGCGCCTTTCCATTTTTCAATTTCCTCAGGGCGTTTTCCATTTCCTCCTCATCCGGGGGTTCAATAGAATTCAGGGAGTCTTCCTTCATTACACCTACTTCTCCAGGCACCGTTCCTCTGTTTAATGCGCCTTTGAAATGTTGTACCCATCTCCTTAGTACGTCATCTTTGTGGCTTAAAAGAGTTCCATTTGTGTCTTTGCATGCCGTCACTCTGGGCCTAAAAGCTGCCCTACCCTCGTTTATTCTCTGAAAGAACAGGCGACTTTCATTTTGGCCTCGCAATGCCTCTGTGTCCTCCATGTTCTTATTTTCCCAAGCTCTTCTCTTTCCGCGGAATAATCTCTTCTCTTCGCGTCTTTTTCTTCTATATGTTTCTTGGGAGAGCCTTGTGGGCCGCTGAACCGTCTTTCTGTAGGCGTCATTTTTCACTTTTACTGCTTGAAGGCACTCAGCATCAAACCATGGGGGCCTTCTAGATTTAGTCTCGTAGCCAAGAGCTTCTTCTGCTGCCTGTTTCATTGCGTTGCTGCATCTCTTCCACTGTTCATCGACCATAGAGCTGTCATTAATTACTTCTTCATTAAGTTTCGTCTCCACAGCTTGTTGATACGAATATTGGTGGTCTGAGTCCTTAAGTTTAACCACATCAATCTTCTTCTTTGGTCGTTGGTAGTGGTTTTTAATCAGCGAAATTCGTGATCTGACCTCGGCAATGCTCAAATAGTGATCCGTGTCCATATTTGCACCTCTATAAGATCTTGCATTTATCATGTTAGACTTGTGACGGGCACTAATGAGTACATGGTCTATCTGTGATGCTGTTTGCCCATTTGGAGAGATCCATGTTGCTTTGTGGATATTCTTTCGAGGAAAGAGAGTTGTTCCAACAACCAGTCCGTGCAATGTAGAAAAGTTCACCATCCGTAGCCCATTATCATTCGTCTCATGTAAGCTGTGGGTTCCTATGGTCGGCATGAGTGCCACCTCCTTACCAACTTGTGCGTTAAAGTCACCAAGAATGATTTTAACATCGATCATAGATACCTCAAATCGACGAAATGAGGCATGCATTCAATGACAGTACTATAATTAACGTAAGGTTGTGTGGATGCGAACCCTATGGCTTGTGTTATCTCGAAACTAGTAAGTTTTGGGCTTAAAAACGCAGGATCCGATAGTTCCGGAAGATCTTGCAGTACACATAAAAATCTTCAAGGTCCAATTTGTCCCGTATCGATCTACAGACCTACCACCATTCAAGTGTTGAAGCCTAACAAAATGTTTGTATTGACTTTATTTATTTTAGAAAGAAAAGCAAAAGTGGAGAATACGATTCTCTAACCCTTCCTGAAATTCTGAATCTAACGGTGCCCCATTTGAGCATGACAGGAGCTTATATTTGGTAAAAAACCGATTTCGAGCTTTACTGTAATAATATATGTAGGGATAAAAAACAAACCCGTCTTATCAGTTTAAAAAAAAACATTCGTTAGGTTTACCATATCTTATTTAGGTTTACATGAAAGTACTTCTTTTACATCTTTATTTCTCATCTTAACCATCTAATGGTAACACTTCAAAGTGAAACAGTAACAGAAACGCTAGGTCAGTCTGACCCAGCAATAAATATCTTTCATTCCATGCTATTTTATATGTTTTTGGAATAAATTATATCGTAATGTATATTCTATAACATTATTACTTAAGCAATTTTCTGAAGATATTTTTGAACCATAAAAAAAATCTTGAAGTGTAACTTAAAATAAAATCCTTTGGCATTTTATATTACGAAATTCCCTCCCCCCTTTTTATCTTTACTCTTATCACAAAGATCAGACCCAATTTTTTTCCCAGTGAAAATTCTTCTGGATGTACTTTTTCAGTATATGGATAGTTTCAAAATGGAGCCTCTTGACCATAAATGGTTTTGTAAATGGATAGGGCATACTTTGAGGAAAACAGATAGTGTCTTTGATAAAAAAAGCTTTCTAAGAAACAAGAAGAAGAATCAACAATAACAAGAAGAAAGATTTGGGCGGAATCAAAAATGGCTCCACAACGGTGATAATAGTAATGTAATAATAATAAATAAAACTAACAATGATTTAAACTTTAACATATTATTATTATATATTTTATAATTGCTTTTACATTTCTCCTTTATTGTATTTATTTTTTAATTAGTTTTTAATTATTTATATATTTATTTATTTTTCTTGCACGTACATATTGTATGAATGATCTTTACCAATAATACATATTGTTCTTGGCAGTGACAGAACTGACAGAGAATAACTGCATTATTATTCAATAATGAAATATAGATAGAAAAAAAAACGAATAAGTATTTTTACTTATATTAACAAGTAATTTATTATTAAAATAAAAATAATTGAGTAGTATATGCTTTCAAAATTCTACTCTTACCCACACACATTTTAAATTGATTAACGAAACACAAATCATCGTTTCAGTATCAAATTTATAAATAAAATAATTCTGAAATCCTTAATTGCCGAATGGTGTTCTTTGAACTTTGTTATTTGAAACATCGTTAAAATTTTTAATCAAAATAAATTAATTTTACGTATTTCAGGAAGCAATTAAACGAGTCCGATTTGGTAACAGTGGTTAAAATTTATACCATTAAAATTTCCTGATGCATTTTCAAACTTATTAAAATTAGATTATTTTTCTTTCTGTTATTGCACTATGAATAGGAAAAAAATTAATATTCATTACGTAAATTTAAAATAATATTTGTTACATTATTTAAGAAAATTTAAGCTAGATGGCGTACCACGGTCTTGTTGTAGACAAAAAATTGAAATCAGCAATGTTAAATGAATTTTAAAATTGGTTTACAGTTTTATCAGATATCGGATACAGTTGTTTACAGCCGAATCAGTGCGACATATTATTATAGCTTGATATTGTTATGTTGATGTATCACACACAAGACACACAAGAGTAAACAAACTTTATTTTTTTAATAATCTATTTATTGATTAATAATACAATCAGCCACTGCTATGAGGCTATATGTATTAGGGCTAAAAGTTCTCATTCATACAATATATACAAAAAATAGTGAAATAAATATAAATATAAAAAGTAAATAAATAATACTGATGAAGAAAGTAAATAAAAAAAATAAACAAATAAAATAAAATAAAAACGCAAATAAAATAAAATAAGAACACAAATAAAAAAACACAACAAATAAAATAAAATAAAACTACAAATAAAATAAAAACACAAATAAAATAAAGTAAAAACAAAAGTATCTAAAGCTACTAAAGCTACTAAAGAATTCGTAGGCAATAGGAGTAGAAATATGTAAGCCAAGTGAACTTAACATGTCTCTGCTGCAAGGAGAGTTTCATTATATGTTCCTGATTTCTTTATTCATTTATCTTGAGTAAGAGTCCTTCAATCCAGTGGCATTCCATTAGCTCCTTCTCTTTTTAGATTGAAGGTCCACTGCGGCTTTTCACATTCCACAAAATGTTTGTTATATAGATAGTTTTCCGTAGTGATTAACTGAAGGAAATCGTTCTCAGTGAGAGTATATGAACTGTTTCCCTCAGTAATTTAGGCCCTAGTTCTTCAAAGCTTTTGATCGAGTCTGGCACCCAGGACTGCCTTACAAACTCCGTAAATTCCTACACCCTACATACTTCATCATTATCCCTTCCTATCTAACTGATAGATACTTCAAAGTAAATTATAATAATGCTTATTCATCCCCTTTTTCTCAGTCCGCTGGTGTTCCTCAAGTTAGTATCGCAAGTACTATCCTTTACATAGTTTATATAGCTGTTATCCCCCCAACTCTTCCTAACACTGTCATTACGAAAATGCCGATGATACATATGTCCTATCAGATAATAAGGACCCAACAATTGCATCCCGAACCCTTCAATCACACATCACAAACCTTGAAGAATGGTGTCAAATCTGGAGAATTAAAATAATATACATGTCTACAATAAGACCTATTTAAACTTACGGAGTTGAGCTTTTAATCCTTACAATTCAAAAGCCTTCGTAAAATCCTCACTGCTTCCTACTTTGTTACAAATAAAACCATCCATAACGACCTTAATGTTCCTTAAGTTTCTGACCTGACCTAATCGAGATACATATCAGAACAAACTTAAGAACCATCCAAACCCTCTCGTTTCTAACCTTGATTCATCTTCGATCCCTGACAACCCTCCGAGGCGTCTGAAAAGAAGGTGGCCTCGAGATCTCCTTTTTTGAAATACATTTTTAGAGTGATACCAGTGGGCAGTTCCTCAACAAGTGGTTTCATATAATTATATACTTTTATTCACATTTACTGAATCTATTTTTATTTATAATACAGTTATAAATATCATCAATAAAAAAAAATATTGAGTTTATGTAGTTAAAGTACTCTCGATCTTCCTATACTGCTTTTATTACCAGTGTCGCGGTTAAGAGTAGTGTTGCCCAAATACGAGACGGAGACGAGCTTTGGTCTTGCAAACTCAGTCTTGGTCATGGTCTTGGTCTTGCGCAAGAGTCTCGCAATGGTCTTGCAGTTACTTATTAGCTTATTACTCTAGAGATATTACTGTAATTTTTTAGATAGGAGAAACCAAACTCATAATGACAATTCGTAGAAGTTAAATCCAAAAGTATATTGGTTATAGCAATTATTGACATGTAATAACTAAGATTGTCAAGTATTAGTAACTATTTTGCCTTAATTTGTATTAAAAAAATCTATTTCTTTTACCATTCCTGGTAATGGTCTTGCAAAGTGACCAAGACCGATTTTGGGCAACACTAATTAAGAGAATAGCGTTCTTCAAAAGTACTGCTTTTCACAAATAAGCCTGGTCATGAGTTGCCATTCCTGTTTGTGAATTGTAATTTTTTTATCATTTTCTATAATAATAGTTATCATTTGCTTCTTTTTTTTTATTTGCTGTTTTTTAACGTTGCATCGACTGCCAGGGTCATTAGCAACTGTTTTCTTTTATTTGTTTATATATTTTGTAAATATAATGTCATTGTACTCTTTCCTCACTACAACCATAGCTAATATGACAGAATATTATATTACTTAATAAAATAGTTTTTAAAAAATGTTAAAATATCTTGTGAGCGTATACATCAAATATTTTCTTTTCTAATGTATATGCGATACATTTATTTATTTTTTCAGAACTGTGAACGACTGACATTTAACTAGATGATCTCAGGTGTGCCTTCTATTTTTAACTAAATGAATATTTTACTCCTGATATATCTTGCGAGGCTACTGTAATATATCAACCTCTCCCACCTCCACCAAGGAGAAATATTCCATTCGGCCATACGTAGCTAATCTGTTGACTGTAGGATATTAAATTTACACAGAGGACTCAGGAACAACGGTATGAATCTCTAAATAAAACAGAAGGAGGAATAGAAGCGATGTGGGGGCTCGCAATTAACATTCCAGTGCTGGTTAGTTGCCCAAAGGTAAATTAACAGTTAACCAAACAATGGCCAACCTGACGTTTCTCTCATTGTTTCCTTATAAATATCATCGATTTATGAATAATTTAGTTTCTTTTAAATGACATAAAAAAGATGATTAAAAAAGGTCAATAACGCTTTTTTCATCAATATATAAAATATTTACAACAACCACCACCAATGAACAAGCCATCTTTAGATCTAATTTTTCCACTAATGAACATATTCAACAATCAATCAAATTATAGTGAAAATATTGCGATCTATCGTGCGTTTATTTATTTCAGAAAATCGTTTAATTCTTTATTCCACGATCACTTATAGCAAACAGAAAAAGAACAGAAAATCGATAATATCTATCTTAACGTACTAAAAACATATCCATAAATAACAGATCCTCTTTAGACATTGAAGGAAATATTAAAATGTTAAAAATTAAAAAGTGTTACCTAGGAATTTTTTTATTATTATTTCTTAATGATATTTACAACTATAATAAAGAAATAATCATAGTAAATTTGATCATATGGATATAATGTCGTGAAAATACTTGTTGAATAAATACCACATGGTAGCACTCTAATCATATGTCTACTTTAGAAGATCACGTGACCATATTCTCTTCAGACGCCTCGGAGGGTTATCAGGAATTGAAGAAGAAGCAAGGTTGGAAACAAGAGGGCTCGGATAGTTCAGAAGTTTACTATGGAAGGATAGGTATCTGGATTGAGCTAAATCGGAAACATATTGTACATAAAGGTCGTTATGGATGATTTTATTTGTGACAAAGTAGGGAGCATTGAGCATTTTACAAAGGATTTTGGATTGTAAGGATTGGATACGAGAGGAACTTGATGGTTTAGTAGAGCCCTAAAGCTCGATCCCGTAAGTCCAAAAAGGCCTTATTATAGTAATATATATGAGTCTTTTGTAAATAGTTGAAAGTTTAGTGTCCAGTAAGTGCTGAAGTAGTCGGAAACGTCGAGCGGTTTCTTGTCGTTTCAATCTAGTATGAGGAATTCAAGTTAGTCGTTTGTCCAGGTGGAGTCCTAGGTATCGGATTTGTTCAACAGGGATAAGTGGAGTATTAGAAACGAGAGGTTTGGGATGATTCTGAAGTTTATTATGGAAGGATAGGTATCTGGATGGATCTGAAACATAAGAAACATTATGGTCATTATGGATGGTTTTATTTGTAACAAAGTAGGGAGCATTGAGGATTTTACGAAGGACTTTGGATTGTAAGGATTGGATACGAGAAGATAGTCCAAATTAGCCTTATTATAGCCATGTATGAGAGTCTATTATAATTAATTGGAAGTTTAGAGCGTTTGTCTAGTAAGTACTGAAGTAATCGGAAAAGTCGAGAAGTTCCTTCCCGTTTCTGTCTGGTCTGAGGATTCCAAGTTAGTCGTTTGTCCAGGTTGAGTCGGATTTGCTCAACAGGGATAAGTGGAGTATTGTTAAAGGAAACTGTAGGACAGGAAGTCATTGGTTTACGAATTATGTATTTAAGGAGCTACGAAGATCATGGTATTTCAACAAATGGGTTTTAGTTTTCAAATTTGAGATTCCCAGACGAAATTGTTATTTTCGTAAACTTAATAACAGAAATTAATGAAAAGGTCAATGTGCTTCTAGTACATGGCGAATTTTTGCGTCTGGAAACTAAGATAAAACACAAATATAATAACGAATTCGCAAAAAGGAGAGGTGAAAGTAAGAAAAAAATAAATCAGCTTTGTTGAACAGTATATTTACTTAGGACAGACCGTATAAAACAAAAATAGATCAGAAAAAACAAATAGAAGGATTAACATGGAAAAATATAGGGGCCTGAAAAATATAAAGAAAAGTCACCTTCATATATTAAGGTAAAAGTACTGGAAAAAGTTGTTTATTCGGTAATTTTATACTGAGCTCAGATGTGATCTTCAACCGAAAAAAAAGCTATGACAAGCTCAATAGGACACAATTTCTATTTCCCCTAAGCATTTTAGGAATTAAATGAAAATATAAAATCAGCAACAGAAGATAAAATATCACTATCATAAGTGGAGCATAAAAGCCTTTCGAAACAAGATTTTTATTAGAATATAGATGTGCTGGTCATGTAGCTAGGTATGACTCAAAGAGGTGGACGAAAATTGCCACGGAATGGATTCCAAAGAACAACATTAGAAGAAGACGTGTCACAAGATGGAGAAACAAAATAGTGCAGAGAGTGGTTGACGATAGGGCAACAGTGGCAATAAATAGGGATATTTAGAATCAAATAATATTTTTTTCTCGATAATTCTTTATTGAGATATATTACAATCTGACATATCTAAGGACTGATAGTAATAAAGATGGAAGAGTATCTCGTTCACACTATCTACTAGAAATACAAATAAATAAACAGCAAAATAATAATAATAATAATATAAAAGTAATTCTATATAAAGTAAAAGAAACTACAATAAACAAAACGAAATTAAAATATTCAAAATAACTCCTTAAATACACACATGCTTTTATAAAATATTTACAAAATTCTTTCACTCAAGATCTCTGAGCCAAGCCTTTCCCTACACTTGGGAAAGGAAAAGCAGGATTCTATGAGATCTCAGCGCCTCTTACTCAGCCACTGGTATTAAAAGGACCAGTGGAGGCTAAACAGAGGCACCACCATACGTGGTGCAGGGGCATATATGGCTGGAGTGGAGAATCTGGTCGTTGCCAGAACTCCAATTCATACTTAAAACGCTAGATAGGAATTATACAAGTGGATTTGGATGATATTTAAAGTTTTGATGGAATTTAATAAGAATTTGAGGGATAAGGTCTAAAAGAAATAGGATATTCTGATGATGGTGTATGGTTTTGTTGGTTACAAAGAAAGGAACATCAATTATTGTTCAAAGGACATTGAACAGAAAGGATTGAATGCGTTTGATGTTTGAAAAATTTTCTGTGTCCGTTCCACAGTTCCAGTCCGTAGGTACAAATAAGTTTCATTATTGTATTTTAGATCAGTAATTTGTTGTCAATTGATAATTACGATTTTGAAATCAATAGTCTATATAGTTGGCTACATCATTGGTTGAGTTATTGTATTTTAAATCTAATATGTGGAGTTCATGTCAGTTTTAGATCCAAGAGAAAGCCAAGATAGCGGACTGTGTCTGATTATGGAAGCTGGATGGAATTAAACTTTACTGGTGGACAGGAAATGAATCGGTGATTGCAGAAACCACTTCAGTCACAAAATTTAAAATTTTCAGGAGAGAGAAAAAACGTCATAACTCCTCCAAATGTTTCCTTTGTCATAACATGAATTTATGTTGCTGTCATGCAAAAACTACCTAGTTTAGACATAAATTAGTGTTAAGAAAATTAAAAATTTGTTACAAACTTATGCTGTTTCGGCATTCAACTTGTTTTTACAGACAGCTGAAACTTTGGAGAAAAGTAACCATTCATTAAAAGTTTACATTTTTTAATTAAAAATTTATTTTACAACAATTTATATTAACTTTACAATTTAATTTGATTATAAGAAATATAAAATCCCTAGCCTTTGGGATTTTATATTACTTTCAAACATTACCAGTGATAATTAACATAACATACTACATTTTAACATAATTAAAATAACGTATTGTAAAACAAAGAATACAATATTGTTTGCAAAAATAAAACTATAGATATAGTTAATATATTTTTTTTAATAAATAAGGGTATTCATTAAGAAGGTTGTGTGGAAATATTTCTATTCACTTCTGTAACTTTCAGCGTATTCATTTTGATAAACGTCAATACTGCCGTATTCATTTTTACAATCAGTAATACGAACATATTTATATTTACAGCCGTGAATACATATCATCTGTATTCATATTTCTTTTTATGACTATAAGTGTAAGTACCATAAATAGAAATGTTAATCTTATTATTTTTTTTTAATATATTAATATGCCCATCTCTTCTGGTCATGCGATCCAGCGGTGAGGGCAGAAATCACGTCAATCACTGACTCATGTTATTTCTGGGCTCAACGATCGAAAAAGACTTCATGTATTTACGAAATTACGCAACGTGTTTCTTGCACTCATTACGCCTTTCTAAGCTACTTTTCATCGAAATTTTTTTTAATGGTTGTTAAATAAAGTAGCTGCAAGGTATTGTGCTAACAAAATGTTAGTATAAGTAACAAAATATTTGTACTACAGTAAAATTTTCGAAGTTCTGTTTCTCAAAATTATAATTATTGCACTTAAAACCTTTTTAAAACAAGGCCAGAATATGTTTCTACTTTTCAAACTGTAGTAATATTTTAAGTAATTTTTTTCTCTCTTCACTCTAGAAAAAGAATAATTACTTTAATATATTTATCTTTTCTATTTTTAAGTAAATAAATACTCATTTTTATTATATAAAAAACAATCGATTAGATTCTGAGAAAGAATTTGGAATCTCAGCTCAAGTAGTTTTATAGTCACAGTTGGCGCTTTTATCTAAGCCAGAAAAAAAGGGGGGGCGTCTGAAGAAACTGGCTGTCATTGATTGATGACATGTAGGTCCCTAAGGAAAACGTCACACCCGATATCCATCTGAACTTCAGAGCCTCCATGTATCAAGGAAAAGCTTCAGCATGACATCTTAAAAATATTACATTTTCTTCTCATTTTATAATATTTAAAATTATGTAGATTATAGTAATCAAGGGATATGCCTTTTACGACGAATTTCGCACATTTCACCTCCTCCCCCCCTCGAAATAACTGGAACAACCTCCAACTTCATCTGCAACTCCAGCATTGTTATGTCATCATACTCCAAGAACTGGAGTCGACCCGAGGCAATTCCAGCTCCAGAGACGACCTATGACTTCCAGGATTATATGCAAATAAACTTGTGTTGTCTAATGCCCCGCCGTTTGCGAACGTAGATTTGAGCCCATTGTTAGAGTCTGGTGTAAGGAAAGCGTTTAGGTGAAGTTAATGCAAACGTGAAAATTAAATATTAAATTAGTTTTTTAAGATAACTTTATATCTATAAGTAATTCCTAAATCTTTTAAACATATTTCTTACTTGAAATCAATAAGCAAGTAATGATACTAATTATAACCTAAACTATGTTATATTTTCCCAATTATAAATACTTATTAGCTACATGAGCTGTTAATTTCAAAGCAAGATTAGCTATAACATAAAAATACAACTTAGAGATGTTAAGTAATTATAAGTGATGACTTTTAGATATTAAAACGTCAAAGGAAAATTATATCTTTTGTTTCATTATTTGGATACAATTATCATACTTATTTGACTGAATACTCTAAAGATATTGTTAATTAGTCTTCGTTAAGGACAGAATTGTATATTTTTAATTATATTTTAATGTGCGTTATTCACAAAAAAAAAAGTCTGCCAAGTAAAGTCAGTATAGCTTCCTCACAATTTCACGTTTTAATTGGCTACAAAATATGTATTACAAGGCCTAAAATATTTCTTATGAGAATAAACCCCCTCCCCCCAACTTAAACAGGTTTGATTATATAAACATTTTTTTTTTTTTTTGTAAAGATATTCTTTTCTCTGATTTAGTTTTGTTTTTATTTTATTTTGTTTCCGATATTTATTTCATATAATTTAATGTTTAAACTTTGTTTATACTTCATTGATTTTTTTTTTGTAATAAAGAGATAACTATTGAATATTTAATAGTTAACCGTTGCATTATAAAGGGAAGAGATGGTCCGGGGTGGCAATCATAAATAGACTAAATAGTGGCAAAACTATTTCATTAAAAGCAAATGCTTCCACCCGACTTTGCAGGTCTTCTTCAGGGCTATGACTGAAAAGATACAAGAAGATAGAGTATTGTGAAAGTTACATAATATTTAGATAAAAAATTACAAACAATGTGAATAAGCTTATTAAAATTATGAACAGTAAGTACATTAAAATATATACAGAGTAAGTTAAGTAACAAGACTCTAAACTGAAGTGAATAGATGGTAACTATTGTTTTTGTTGTCAATACTGACGATATATTTTTGACGATAAAATAGTGTGATAATAAATCAAATTATTTATAATTTATTAGACCCTCGAATATTATGTATAATATTTTTGTTCTAACATTAGAATCAGCGAACTATAATAGTGAAGAAGTATTGCGATTAATTCTGATATCGCCTCTTCCAATAAACTGTTTAAATAAAGATAATATTAAAAAAAAAAAAAAACGATAGTCTGGAGTAAGGCCAATATTACACATCACTGTGTCAAATTTTGAAACATTTTAATGTTTTATAAAGCTATATTTTAATTTTTGACAAATTCAGAAAACTAAAAGAAAAAAGTATTTTAAAAATGGGTTTTAAATTATGAAAACAACAATAAATAATTAGTTATAATCATAAAATATATTCGTTTAATATTATTTATACATATAAGGTTAAATAATGTTGTATAAGCTGCTGGTGAAAATGATTTAACAACTGGCTTTCTTTTTTTTTTCTGAACGGAACGAGACATCCTTTGGAAAAAGTCCTTGAGGTCGTGGCCTTAATTAAACGACGCAAAGGACGTTATTAGGGAAGACATCGGCTCGGGAGTTCCATCCTTTCAGGAGGACCAAAAAGAAGAAGAGTACTCTCTCTATAAGGAGTGGAAAAAAAAAAAAGATTGCGGGAAGAGTGCCTTGTTTAATTAGGGGACAAAGCGAATAATCGGGATGCAATTAAAAGGATTTAATTCGGAGCGGGGCAAGATGGCGAGCTCCAACAGCTGTTTTAATTAGATCTAAATCTGCTCTGCTAATCCTCCCGTTTACTGCTCGGCCTTATCTGATCTCTCTCCCACTGCTACCTAAATGGGCGGGAGGGGAGGCCAGGTGTGTTTGCTAGCCTCTTTGGAATAGCCTTAGATGCTCTACAAGCGATATTCAAGAAAATAATTTAAACAATTCTTTAGGAATTTTGCTTTAACATTCAGCAAATGATCGGAACGCAAAAAAGTAAGAATATTATGTTTATTATATATATAACTATTGGAATGAGTGTGGCAAGTAATTGTTTTTCTTCTTTTTATTATCCTTTTGATTAATTTTTTCTATTTATTTGTACAAGTATCTTATATTTTTGTTATTATTTGATTGTATATATTTTTTACTTACATGTTTTGTTCTTATTTCTTTTTTCTCAATTTGTATATAATAGTATTAATTTATACATAGAGCCTTAATGACTGATGCCCTTGATTTTGACAGTTTGTATTATCATTCTTCAAACAAAATAATAAAAAAAAAAATAGATATCCATGTCCGTTCTGCATAGTGTGCTAAGTGCAAAAATAATATTAATACAATCGAAAGTTTAATTTTCGAGTTTCGACTTATGAAATGCGAAGGAATGTTCATCTGTGTAATGACAACAAAACTTAGCCTATTAGACACAAAGAAAGAGAGAAAATTTGTCTTTCTAAATACATAAAAAATTGCACTTAACACACTTTTCACAGGTATATAAAATGACTATAGTTAATATGAATTAGGACAGAGAGAGAGAGAATCACTTTATTATCTTAAAAGGGTGCTGCCCAATTACATTGGGTTGCTTTAAACACAGCATACTTATTAATCGCTACAGACAATTTTCAAAAACTAATATACAATTATATAGTATTAACAACATATATGAGCATAATATACAATTTTTTTTTTTTTTATCTATATATATTTTTTTTTTATCATAATTTTTTTCCTATATTTTTATTTATTTATTTTTTTTATTTATTTATTTTATTTTTACCATTTCTTTAATTCATTTATTAGCACTATACATCCCTTTCTGTTCCTTCTCTCACTCTATACATTTTTCTCGTTCCCTAGATTTTCTCCTCTCTTTTCCTAACCTAATTCATAACATACATACAAATACATAAAGTGCAGTGGACGTGGTCAATAAATAATGTAAAAATGCTGTAAAACACGCATGCCTCCCCCCATGAACAAACTCTCTATCCATGCACATGGCGATGGATAATTCCCAAGGAGTCAAGGATTATGTTCTCTGCCAACCTTGCCACGTCCCTTATGTTGACACCAAGGCCCTCCATGAAGCTCCTTGTTGAGTCTGGTATCGTTCCGCGAGCTCCGAACCAAAGGCCTCTCACGTGGAACTCTCTCGGCCCGAAACTCTCGCGGAACTTTTCACTAAGGAAAGGGATGCATTTCTCATATGTCTGTTTTTTCTCCCTTTCCACTTTTCCTGCCTGATCGAGGTCGTTGGTCTCATATCTCACGGTCGGATCCAAAATCATCGCCGACTTTCCCGTCTTAGGGAATGCTACTATGTCGGCATATCGGGTGGATCCATCCGTATCTATACAATATACTTCCTCGAAACAGGCGTAATCTTTCTCTATAAGGAGCCTCATCAGTTCATGTTTGACTCGGTGGTGACGGCGCGTTATAAGGAGGGAGTTGTTGGGGCATTTTCCAAGCACATGTGCTGGTGTTTCTGGCTCTCTGTCGCATTTGCGACAGAGGGACCCAACTTCTCTTACCTGTCCGCTGACACCTGGGACTCCACGCAGGGGTGCATAATTAATATTCAGTTTCAGGGCATTTGACCATTCAGACCCAGAAAGTACTTGCTTATCATACATGTATTTGTTGGCTTTCGGGGTCTCTTTAAAATGGCGAACTCCAATGCCCTGCCACCTGCAATTGGTCCAGTCCTCAAAGGAATTTTCTCGAAGCGACTGCCGTAGAGCTCTCATATTCCGAATACCCCGATCAACCCCCAATCTCTCGGCACATTCATCAACCTCAGCCGAATAATCAAAGATCGACTGAAAAAGGGCATCGGGCACATTGGACAGTCGCTGAGCAATGGACCAATGTTGTAGAGGAGCCTCCCATTGGCAGCGGATTAATCCTAATAAAATAACAGAGCTGTTTTTATCAAATTATTAACATTCAAAAACTGCGTCTTATTGAAATCTCTAACATTTTGTATTCTTATATGCAACGATTTTTTTCAGAATTGCTGCGTTTTTTCATCCATATTTTCAATGATCATCTATTTCTTGCATGAACGTGTTATTATGTTCATGTAAGTTATCCTGAAGTCTTCTGTAGTATATCCGTTTGCTGTTGGCATCTTAAGGTCTTTGTGTGAAGTAATGTTCGTGACGTACCATGGAGCTTTAGTTATAGTAAGAAATGTTTTATCGTGAAAATTTTGTAGTTTTGGTATGTGGTTCGTTTTGTTTTTTTCATTATATCTATAAAGCTTAGTCCAAACCTTAGGTTCAACTTTGAGCGCCCTTAAAGAAGTTAGTATATTAGTCTTAGTCTGAAATTCAACGTTCCTTTTTGGTTTATTCTACTTATTACTCTGTTAAACGTCCAAGATTTTGTACTTAATTTGTTTCCGGAGTTTTCCCATTATCTGAGTAAATAGGAGAGAAAGTTTTCGAAGAGTGAACGTAATGTTTTGGGTTTTGTTTTGGCAGACACAAATTATCCAATGTTTACTCCTACCAAACTTTATCCATCCTATGGCAGTCAGTATTAGAACTCGGCGACCCTAAAATATATTCTACAGATCCTAAAATTCAAATGCTCCTTTCAATTCCGTCCCACCAAATCCCGTACGTCCGACCTCTATCCTCCTCCTCACCGAACTGCTGCTTTTGATAAATCAATTTTAATTCAACCTGCCTCCATCTGGAATTTTATCCACTCTGATATTCGACACGCAAAGTCAGTATTCTTTTTCAAATCTCTCTTCTTTAAACACCTACTCCATTCCCAATCCGATTGATCATTAAATGCATTTAAAAATCTAAGTCGTATAAATCTTAAAGTAGCCCCCCGATACTGTGATTTATTGATATTTCGTTTTTTTTATATTTATGTACGTTTTTATATCTTCTCATTATATGTACATTTATTTTATTACCAATCATTCTGTAAATATTTAATTGTACTTTATAGACGCACTAGGATGTTAATATATAATTTGTATTTATAATTTGTGCTAAAGGTAAACTAGTCCCAGAATAATACAATTATTTTCATTCATTAAACAATTTAGTTTTGATAGATGATTTAATATTGTCTATCATTATATTTTAATCATATAAAATAAACATTAGAAACTACAACAATTAACGTATAAAAATATACTAACAGTTTTTTGTAAGCAACTTTTCTTTGATACAGAATTAGGTTAATGCCAGTCATTTCAAATTTGAATTAGATTGTTCTCACGTTACTACTCATTATCTGTGTAAAGCTAACTTCAATTTGAGGATATAACCGTTAAGAGTAATCAAGCATTAATATTATAAATTCAAGAAACACTTTGCCAATCAAAATGAAAACAATCATTCTATGGAATTGTAACAGATTTTTCCGACATTTAGAGCTCCTAAAAGTGACAATAAGTGAAGAAAACCCTATACTAGTTTGTCTCCAAGAAACACACAAGAAACTCAAACAGTGAGATACAAAGATTACGATATATACCGAAAAGCAAAAGATTGTCATGGGAAGACTTCGTATCTTCATTAAATCAAAGCATTTCAATGAAGGAGCTCTGGAATAAAGTGAAAAGCATTAAGGGGATCTCCAAAACAAAGAAATTGCCTGGTATAAAGAGTGGACAAGACTTAATAACTGACCCTGACGAAATCGTTAACGAAAGTGATAAAACTCTGCAACAGAGTGTTATTTAAAGGCGTTGCCAATGACCCTACAGGGTGGAGGCAACAAAATACCAAATAAATAAATAAATAAATAATATTATAAATTAAACAAAAGCTATGATGTTATGTATGCAATTTTACACCTTTTTTTCTGTACGATTTTGCAAATTTTGATTTTTATATTGAATATTTTTCGTTTTTTTTTTCGCACAAAAATCCGTTCTCCACTCATATGTACTTTTTTTTACTCGTCGGCTCATGAAGTCCACTGAAGTGATATACTGTCATATCTAATTAAAAATAATGTAAATTTGCAGATGACATAACTTTAGTAATATAGAAAAGTTTTAAAATAGTTTCACATAACTGAATTGCTGATTTTCGGGTAATCAGCATAAAGAAGGGACATTTTGTTTTACAGTTGGCTGGAGCATAGCCATACCTGTAATAAAAACCTTCACTGGAATCGATTTGATAGAGATAAATCGAGTTTGCGTTTACTGAGCGCAGCTCGGCAAAAATGAAGGAGGGAGGGGGTACACAACAGTGTGTAGCTGCAGAAGTTAACGAAACCTTGGAAAGAGATACAAACACCACTGAAGAAAGTAATGAAAGAATAATGACCCAAGAACTGGAAAAACAAACAAGCCACCCAACTTATGCACAAGTCATGTCAAATCAAAAATCGTCAAGCCGTGAGTATGCCATTGTGTTACAAACAATTAAGGGAATTAAACAGAAAGAATATGTTGCAAAAATTGCAGACTTAGTAGAACCAAATGCAATTAAATTTGCATCACGTATATCCAATAATAGGTTTTGCATTCACTTGTCGAACAAGGAGCAGGTAGATAAATTACTATCCAAACATAGAGAAGTTGTGATAGACGAACATATAATTCGAATTCGTAGATTAGTAAATTCAGCAAAACGTATTATAATATCAAATGTATGCCCTAGCATTCCAAATTACGTAATAGAAAACGAACTCAATAGAATGGGAATCAAACTACTTTCACCAATGTCATTTTTAAGGGCAGGATACCAGGACCCCAAAACAAGTAACATCATGAGCTTTAGGCGACAAATCTTTATTAATCCTGAAGATATCAGTCACCTAAAAACATCAATTGTAGTCCAAAATGAAGGTCTTTCTCACAGAATCTTCTTAGCGGAAGATTTCTTAATTTGTTACATCTGTAGAAAACCGGGACACTTCGCTGCAAATTGCCCTGACTCGGACGATATAGACGATGAACCATGTTTACAAACCCGTCCACTAATGACTCCTAACAATCAAACCAAACTTTCAACCGAAACTGAAATTATAAAAACCAACACGGTTAATCAAAATAATGAGTTACCTACTAACAGAATTACAGAAAAAGAAATTCCCACAACGTTAATTGAAAAAAATAACAATAGCAACAATATTAAGCCAATAGAAAGTATAAATGGCTCATCGGCAACAATAAAAACCACAAAAGGAAAAAACACTCTACAAAATATTACTACAGACAAAAAGACCATTCTTAATACATCAGAGAAAAAAATAACTGATCTAAATAAAAAGGAAAAAATAATTGAAGAAAAAAATAACTTACAGCAAAAAACAAAACCGACCACAAAAGATATACTAGAACCAATCCGTGACTTATTAATGAAAAACAATTACCCTCTTCAATTTAAAGAAATTTGTCTATTATACGAAACAATTCAGATAGAAAAATTGTCATCAAACACACCTGATTTGATAAAACAATTCACAAAGGATAAAGAAGGGTTAATTAGGATGCTAACAGACATTAAGGGATTCGTAGATCATAGAGGTATAAAAATATGGTCAACAAAAATTTTGAAACTACTGAACGGAAATGACCTCACCGAGATCACACCAGGTGAGAAATTTTCGAAGATATCAACGGGCAACAGAGTCTTTAAAAAAGAAAAACTCAAACATGGTAAAAACGATTCAATGGAATTGTAATGGTTACTACCGACACATCGAGTACTTTAGAAAACTAATGACTGAAGAAAACCCTATTTGTTGTTGCTTACAAGAAACACACCTCAACGATAAGCAAATAGTAAAATTGCGAAATTACAAAATATTCAGAAAAGATAGACTGTCTGAAAGAACGTGGGGAGGAGTAGCCATGTTTATCTTAGAGAACATCTATTGCGAAGAACTACCATTACAAACTCAAATTGAAGCACAAGCTGTCAAGATACACTTAAACGAACCTTTGACAATCTGCAATATATACTTACCATCTTCACAGGAATTCACCGATACAGACATAGAGGGAATTGTAAACCAGCTTCCAAGACCTTTTCTAATGCTAGGAGACTTCAATGCCCACAGCACCTTATGGGGTTCGAAGCTTCCAGATTATAATCACAGAGGTAGAAATATCACAAAATTCCTTGAAAACAACACTTCAACAGTACTTCTAAACTCAGGGGATAACACTCATTTCAGCTCAAAAAATAATAATTTCTCCGCAATAGATTTAAGTTTCTCTGATGCAAGATACTCACCTAAAGTAAAAAATTGGAGTACTAAAAGCCATTTGTACGGAAGCGATCACTTCCCAATTATAATTGAAACATGGGGAAACAGTATTATTATGCCATCGAACACCAGATGGAAATATGAAAAAGCAAATTGGGAAGGTTATAAAAAATCGATTATCCAAGGCTTACGAACCATACCATATGGACAGAATTTAGAAGAGAAAATATTTTATTTTAACGAGTTAATTATCAACACAGCAAAAGAAACTATTCCTACTGTCAAAAATAATATGAAACCTCATGATGTACCGTGGTGGAATCACAATTGCAATGAAGCTATAAGAGAAAAAAACGAGCCCTAAATCGATACAGAAGAAGTAGAACTGTTGAAAATGCAATCGAGTTCAAGAGACTGCGATCTATTGCAAACAGAATAATCAAAGAAAGCAAGAGAGCATCGTGGAAACAATATGTTTCTGCCATAAACTACCTTACCCCGACGAATGAGATATGGAACAAGATCAAGGCCATCAGAGGAATTAGGAAGCAAAACTTAATTTCAGGACTTAATATTGACGATCAGATCATAACGGATCCACAGGACATTGCTGAAGCCTTTGGAAAATATTTCAGAGAAATATCTTCCTCAAGCTGTAGCGATGACGCGATAAATGATCATGAAATGCATCAAAATTACATTTCAGGGCAGAGCCACTCTGATGAATACAATAGACCATTTCGACTAGATGAACTAAATTCTTCGCTTAATAAGTGCAAAGGAAAATCAGCTCCTGGTCTCGATGAAATTCCAGGAGAGTTCATAAAGCAGCTACCAGAAGCAGGGAAAATATATCTTTTAAATATATATAACGAAATTTGGACAAGCAGAACATTTCCAACTAAGTGGAGGAAATCTGTCATAGTACCGATACCAAAAAAAGAAAAGAGCACCGTTCCCAAGGACTATCGGCCCATTTCCCTTATCTCATGCGTTTCCAAAATTCAAGAAAGGATGGTCAATATAAGATTGACTAGTATGCTGGAATGTAAGAATGTCCTTTATCCATACCAATTTGGCTTTAGGCCAAATCGTTCAACTATTGATTCTCTTTTATCATTAAGCTTAGAAGCGCAGGAAGCTTTTTCACACGGAGAACACTTAATATCAATATTTCTGGACCTTGAAAAAGCTTATGACACAATGGAAAGAGGACGTGTGTTGAAGATTTTGGAGGAACTAGGAATAGGAGGAAATATGTGGTATTACATTAAAAATTTTTTAACCAATAGGGAATTTTCAGTAAGGGTAGGAAATACTTTCTCGCCAAACCATCGCTTACAAAGGGGTACCCCACAAGGATCTCCTCTTAGTTCGACCCTATTCCTTCTTGCGATTAATAGTATAGGGTCCATTATCAAGACCCCGACCAAATGTTTCCTATTTGTCGATGATATTGTTATCACAGCCAAAAGCAAATCTATTCCCTATATACAGTGGAGGCTGCAAGAAGTGATGGATAGAGTAAAAGATTGGACAAGGGAAACTGGATTTAAGATATCATCTTCGAAGTCTAAATGTTTACACATTTGTAGAAGTCGAAAGTGTCAGCAGAATAATCCACAAATATTTATAGAAGGTTCCTCAATTGAATATACAGAAAGTCACAAGTATCTAGGAATGATAGTTGATAAGAGACTGAATTGGATACAACATATTACATATTTGAGGGAAGAATGCACAAAAAGACTCGGAATTCTTAAATGTCTCTCACACTCTAGCTGGGGTGCCGATAGATGCACTCTAATAAAAATATACCAGTCTATAATACGCAGCAAAATAGACTATGGAGCGCAGATATATAGTACAACCAACAAAACAATATTGAGGATGTTAGATTCTATACACAATTCAGCCCTAAGAATATGCACTGGAGCGTTTCGAACTTCTCCAATCGACAGCATCTACGTTGAATCTGGAGAAACATCCTTAAACTTGAGACGAGAATACCTATCTCTGAAATACATTGCCAAATTGAAAGCATCTTCCTACCACCCATTAACTCCATATTTATTTTCAGAAGAATCAGAAAGAAACGGACTTAGAAATATAGAAAATAACATTTTTAAACAAGCAATTTACAATGCAACAACTAAAATAAACATGGATACGACCATTATAAGACCCATCCCAGAATTAAAAATGCCGCGTTGGAAAAAAGATAGACCATTTATTAATAAATCTATGACTAAAATTGCAAAGGCATATCCGCTTGAAATACAAAAATATTTTTTAAAGCTAACGGAACAATATAAAAATTTCGATTTTATATATACGGATGCATCCAAAGAAGGAGGTAGCGTAGGATGTGCTTTAGCGAGTAAAGAGAAACAATTACTGTTTAAATTACCTGGAGAATGTTCAGTATTCACAGGAGAGGCCACTGCCATCATGAATGCTTTATATCTTATAAGCGAAACTGAAAAGAACTACTGGGTAATTGTGACGGACTCATACAGCGTTTTAACTGCCATTGACAATCCATATCCTAAAAACTCCATAATTAGGGAAATACTCAATATCTGGTGGGATCTAAAAAATAAAGGAATAACAGTTGTATTGGTATGGGTACCAGCTCATTGCGGAATTTTAGGAAATGAAAATGCTGACAATGCAGCCCATTTAGCAAGAAGTGGAGGAGAAGAAGAGGAAGTGACTAGAGTGAAATATATCACTTTAGAAGACTGGGTACACGAAATAAAGAAAAAACAACTGGCAGAGTGGGAAAAAGAGTGGAGGATCAAAGAGTGTAAGCTGAAAGAAGTGAAACCCAATTGCGATAAATGGCTCACTAGCAACAGAAAGTCTAGGCGTGAAGAAATTATACTATGCCGCCTAAGGATTGGGCACTGCCAGTTCACTCATGGCTATCTTTTAAGAGGCCTAGAAGCTCCTACTTGCGAGAAATGTAACAATACACCGCAAACTGTGAAACACCTTCTAGTAGAATGTTCCCAATTCGAAAGGCTCAGAGAAAAAATAGAACTAGAAAAAACACTAAAAGAAATACTAAAAGACAATGAAGAAAGAGTCTCGATAGTGTTAAATTTTTTAAAAATTGTTAACTACTATAACAGAGTATAAATCATAGAAAACGCCAATGACCCTTTAGGGTAGAGGCGAGAAAAAGGAAGAAAAAGGAAGAAGAACTTTAGTAATATTTGAAGCATAAACCCTCGAAATAGGATATATATGTTTAGAGATAATATTCAGAACATGTAAAAACAGGAATGTGAAACACTACATTGAAGATCCTAAGACAACAAAATGGAGGCACCCTGAGGAAGGATCGGAATCGGTCGGGAACTAATGAGATTAGCAACGGGTGGGAGAGCTGCTAAGTCAATAGCCAGTGGTATCGTCGCTCCCCTCCTTCGCTTCAGCTCTATTGTCACCAACTCTAAAAGAAAAACTCTAATTAGAGTAAATATCAACTTTAGCAGCTTGCTTATCCCAAGGGATATCGAAATTATCCCAGGTAAGTCATTAATTTGTCTGCCTTACTCTTTTTACTTTTCGCTTATATATGGAATATTGTAAGAGGATTTATTTCTAATGTCTGATCTCTAAGAGAAGTTTAGGTTGCTTTCTTTTGTGTATTCGTTTTTGGCAGATATGACTAAAATTGATTGTTCAAAGCTTTTATTTCATGTTTTTTTTATGATCTTGGATCCATTATAATAAACATAACTTCTTAAATAATGATGTTCCAGGTAATGTGGTTAAGAAACTGTGTTTTTCACTCAGATCTCTATTATTGTCTCTACCTATAAGTGAAAATTAAATGCTTCTAGTCCTAATATTTACATTTAAAATAAATAAACCTGTCAATTACTTCTATTTTTTTCATTAAAGCATAAATATTAGGATCAATAACATTAGGTTTGTCACTTATAAATACGGATCATTTCTTTCAATAAAAATGTGAGTGAAACAGTTTTATAACCACTGAACTTGAAAAATCATTGATACTGATTTTAAATTAACCGAATTTATAATTTAATAATTTAAAATAAATTTATCTAGATAATAATTAGCTACATAATAATAGCATAAGTAACCATAATTATACTATCAGTAATATTTATGAAAATCTCTCTTTGAAAATAATAAAAAAATTCTAATCCAATTCTGAAACCTGAAAAGGTTTTATTTATCAATTTGCACTGATACTTGTTTTGTATAGAAAAGTTAATATATATATATATATATATAATCAAAAAAGTACATTGACAATTACAACTCATGAAGGTTCTTCGGTTAAGTACTTAATAAGGAAATACTGTTTTTAGACCAATGGTTCCCAAGAGAATAGTTTTACCAGGTTATCTTGTTACGGTCTTTAATTTCGAAAAAAATGTTTCCGTAACAAACTTGCCTAATGCACAGTGGTAGGGTTCGCAAAAAAATAAATAAATAAAGGAAAGTTAATAAAGAGACAATTAAATATTAATAATTATCTAGCAGGAGCCACGCTATTTAATTTGTTGAATTTGGAAAATAGCGAAAAGCACATAAATAAATAAATAAATTTAATTTAAAAAAAAAAATTTAGGGCACGGAGTGAGCTACGAACTCGGAACCTATGGGTTTAAAAACATATGTTTATTAACCTCATAACCTATCGAACCTTCTTACTTGGTTAATAATGACTTTTCCTAATCTCTCGAATAGGGTTTTACAATTCCTTATTGAACCTTAAAAAAAAATGAATATAATATACACAAAACAGGAGAAAATAAAACTGGCTATTATTAATACTAATGATGAATTTACTTATTTCTATTGATTAAAATAACTGTAAAAGGAAATGAAAATTATGAACAAGAAATTAGATTCATCATAAAACAAAGAAAATACAATTAACTTTAATTATCAAAGAAAAGAATATAAAATTATTATAGAACTAAATATTAACCTACAAATATACAATATAATACAAAAAAAATAGATAGAAAAAAAAACTTATATCTACATATTTACTAAATATCAATGGTTGAACTCTATTCAATTGGCACATTGAGTTATCTGAGGAAGCGGGAACTTATTCGAACCAGCGTCGTCAAAGTCTCCCCATTCTACCTCCTCAAGCTGTGAAAATGTTTATTCACCACCTAGTAAAATCAAACGGCACTCGTCGCTGATAATCACAGGTTCATGGATAGGAAAAGAAAATCCAGTATACACCGTAAAACTGAAGTATTTCACACACACAAATCTTTAGCGTGCGTCAACACTCGCGAGGTTCCGCCATCTCTCTCTAAACTCTCTTTTGTTTTTCTCCCAATCATCTGTTGGTTATTCCAATCCGAAATAAAATGAATACTTAAAACTAAGACTTATTATAAACTAATACTTATTATTAAAACTAATATTAATTAATTAATTTTATCTAACCCTCTTCGAGGTAATAAAAAAATACTAACAATTATTTTACGAACTATTTTTTTTTTGTATTTTATTTTTCGTCAGAAACTCCTTAATCAATTTATAATTTCGACGTATCCAGTTGATAGAGGCTGAGTGTGGCTTTGTGTCTGCCGACCAGGTTCAATCCATAGCTAAAAAAGTAAAATGCTTTTCTCACTAAATGTATACAGATATAAATATCTAATAAATTTAAGAATCCATCTGTAGCAAAATTGTTCTCATGTATGTATATAAAATAAATAGCTAAATATAAGAAGAACATATTCACATAGGGAGAGCAGAGTGCCCTGAGGGATATTAAATGAGAAAATATTTGAAGTGGAAAAGGAAAAGAAAAACAAAGAGGAAATTAGTAGAGAGAAGAGAAACAAAAACTAATCTGTTTGGCTAATTAATTAGAGGGAGGGGGGGGTCATCTATTGCCAGCGGTCAAGATTAATGAGCGTAACTTTTGTTAGGTCGCCATTGTTATCGGTTCCCGACTATACGTACTCACTCTATATAAAGTCACGCTCATGAATTTTAATTTCTGAACTTACCCTCTAATGAGCTATATATATATATATATATATTTGAAATTTTATTTGAATATATTATTTAAAATTTTTTTTTTTTTTTTAATTCGTAATCGCCTCTACCCTAGAGGGTCATTGGCGGCTAGTTTTCTATATTCTATTGTAGTGTTTCGTCTCTATTAAGTATCGCAATAGAGTGGTGACTCCATCTTCGTTGTCTCTCAGTATCTCTTTTATTGTTGTTGGAAGTTTCAATTTTTGCCGAATGTCGTTGAACTCGTGGCACTCTACTAACAGGTGTTTTACTGACTGCGGTTTATTGTCACACTTTTCGCACGTGGGTGGTTCTAGACCTCTAAGAAGGTACCCGTGAGTAAACAGGCAGTGACCAATTCTTATTCTACTAAATATGGTTTCTTCTCTTCTGTATATTCTGGTGCTAGTAGCCCACTTGTTGCAGTCTCTTTTTATTTCTAATAATTTTGACTTTTCAGTTTTCCATCTATTTACCCAATTTTCCAATAACTTCTTTTTTGTTGCGTGAACCCAGTCCTCCACTGTGGTACAATCTATTGAAATTATGGTTGGTGCCTCTCCCTTCCTTGCTAAGTTAGCTGCTCGGTCTGCTCTTTCATTGCCTGTGATGCCACAATGAGATGGAACCCAGACAAATATCACTCTGACCGTTCTTTCATTTAATTCCCACCATAGATTCAATATATCTCTTATAATTGAATTGCTTGGCCATAGGTTACCAATTGCTGTCATGACGCTTTTGGAATCTGATGCTATTATCCATTGATTGTCATTGGAATTTGATATCCAATGGAGGGCCTCCATGATCGCAGTAGCTTCTCCGGTAAATATGGAGCTCTCTCCAGGTAAGCTAAACAGAAGTTGGTGTTGGTTTTTATTAATATTTACAGCGCAGCCAGTTTCTTATCAAGTATCATTCCCAAGTATGTATAGTTTTCTACATACTCGATAATGGAGTCTCCTAATTTTATATGAGGGTCTACACGACATTTTCGTTGTCTGCAAAAATGGATACTTTTGGATTTCGTAGCTGATAGTTTGAACCCAGTTTCCTTCGTCCAATTTTCCATTTTTTCAACAGTATCTTGTAACTTCCACTGGATGAACGCTAAAGATTTGCTACGCGCTGAGATTACTATATCATCAGCGAATAGCAAACATTTAGTGTGGCTCTGAATAGCGGATGTGATACCGTTAATTGCTACGAGGAAGAGTGTCGAGCTGAGGGGTGAACCTTGTGGAGTGCCATTTTCCAAAGAATGACTGGAGGAGAAAGTGTTTCCTACTCGTACACAAAATTTTCTGCCAGTCAAAAAGTTTTTGATGTATGTTCACATATTCTTTCCAATACCCAATCTTGCCAAGATTCTTAATACACGGCCTCTTGCCATTCTATCGTAAGCCTTTTCTAGGTCTAAGAATACTGCAATTAGGTGTTCTTTGTTAAAAAAAGCTTCTTCGGCTTCTAAACTTAATGACAGCAGGGGGTCAGTTGTTGAGCGGTTTGATCTGAACCCGAACTGTTGTGGAGAGAGGGCATTGCTTCTTTCCAGTGTATCGATAAGTCTGGTGTTTATCATCCTTTCTAGAGTTTTTGAAATGCATGATATAAGTGAAATGGGTCTGTAATCATTTGGTTGGATACTGTCTTCTTTTTTTTGGATAGGTACGATGATTGATTGCTTCCAACAGGAGGGGAATTCACCGGTATTCCATATTTCATTGTAGATTTCTAAAAGGTGCTGTTTACCATCTTCAGGCAATTTTTTCAAGAATTCGCCAGTAACTCCATCTAAACCAGGGGCTGACTTTCCAATGCATTTCTGTAAGGCAGAATTTAGTTCTTGCATCCGAAACGGTTCTTTACATCCTTTAAATTCGGTTGGTACTGAACAGTACCTTTCATGTATTCCTGAGGTATAATTGTGGATGTGATCATTGTTCGAGGTAGAAACTTCCTTGAAATACTTTGCTAAACCTTCAGCAATATCTCCAGGGTTGGTTATAATTTCTCCATTGACTTCTAATCCAGTAATTCTCTGCCGTTTCCCGATTCCTCTGAGGGTTCTTATCTTATTCCATATTTCGGTCACTGGAGTCAGATTATTTAGCGATGACACAAACTGTTTCCAAGATTCTTTTTTGCTATATTTGATAATTCTATTAGCTATCGATCTTAGTCTTTTGAATGCTATTGCATCTTGTAAAGTTCTAGTTTTTCTGAACCGATTAAGAGCTTGTTTCTTTGCTCTAATAGCATCACTACATTGTCTATTCCACCAGGGCACGCTATGGTGTTTGGTGTTGTTTTTAATAGTAGGAACTGTTTTTGTTGCTACTTTCATAATTAGCTCACTAAAAAAATTCACCTTTTCATCTATTTTTCTATAAGTTGCTATTGCCTGTAATTCATCAGTTATTAATTTGCTAAAAGTTTCCCAATCTGCCTTTTCGTAGTTCCATCGAATATTTGAGGGGATGTCATTGATTGTCTCCGATGTGTCGATAACTATTGGGTAGTGATCACTACCGTATAGATGGCTTTTTGTTTTCCATTTTCGGACTTTTAGTGCGTATCTGACTTCGGAAAAACTTAAATCTACTGTTGAAAAACTATTGGTTTTTGAACTGAAGTGGGTATTTTCTCCTGTATTTAATAGTACCGTCGAAGTATTTTCTTCGAGGAATTTCATAATAGTTCTGCCTCTATGGTTTAAATCTGGGAGCGAGGAACCCCATAAAGAGCTGTGAGCGTTGAAATCTCCCAACAGAAGAAAGGGTTTTGGAAGTTGATTGATAATGTTTTCAATATCTTCACTGGAAAATGCTTGTGAGGGTGGTATGTATAAATTGCATACTGTCAAATGTTGATTAAAATACATTTTCACAGCTAATGCTTCGAACTGGGTTTGTAGTATCACTTCTTCACTATGGATGTTTTCTGAAACAAACGTTGCGACTCCTCCCCACGCTCTTTCAGAGTGTCTGTCTTTTCTATAAATCTTGTAGTCTTTGAGTTTCACTGAGTGTTTTTCGTTGAGATGAGTTTCTTGTAAGCAGCAGCATATTGGGTTTTCTTCGGAAATTATTTTTTTTAAATATTCTATGTGACGGTAGTAACCGTTACAATTCCACTGTAATGTTTTCACCATATGTGTTGTTTTCTTTGTCGATAGAGGTTCTGTCCTCTGTAGATGTTCCCAAAGAAGTTATATTAGTCGATGTGTCTTTTTCCTGCATTATCTTTAATATTTTTGTACTCCATATTTTTATGCTTCTATTTCCTATTGATTCTTTAATGTCTGTGAGCATCTTTATTAGTCCGTCTTTGTCATCAGTGAATTGTCTTATTAAGCTTACTGTTTTTGGTGATATTTTTTCAGTCTGTATAGTTTCATATAATAAGCATATTTCGTTGAATTGGAGGGGGTATTTGTTATCAATTAGCATATCGCGAATTGGTCCTAATACATCCTGTGTAGTTGGTTTTGTTTTGTGTTGTTCATTCAATTTTAATTCTACAGTTTTTTCAGAATTTGATATTATATTATCGGCTATTTTGTAATTATTCTGTCTTTTTGTTGTAGGTGTTTTTACTTTAGTAGTGTTCATAGGAGTGTGTGTACGACGAGTCTTACCTGCTTTGAAATGTTTGGTGTTATTTTTAATTTCTGTGATGTACCCTAAAGGAGATACTTTGTTTTTGCTAAGTTTTTTTGTTGCAGGTTTGGTGATTAATCCATAGCTGAAATCGCTAATTCTATTCTTTTTTTCCATTTCTGTAACTATTGAAACGCTCGTTTCTCTCTCTGAAGTTATGATCAGAGAAGTGGATGGGCCTCGTTGTTTATCAACATCCTCAGGTAAGGTAGATTGAGTGATGGCTGGGTTCTGTTTATCAGCAATAGCGTCTGAAGTTATGGGAAGATTGCTGATTACATTTCGTTCTTCAGAGATTGCCTTTGAAGTTACAGTTTGAGTGACCATTGAGTTTTTGATCTTCAGAAATAGTGTCTGTAGCTATGGATTGGTTGGTGAGTGGGTTTAGTTTTTCATTATCTGTGTCTGAAGTTCTGTGCTGTGGGATGAGTGGGTTTTGTACTTCATCAACTGCCTCTGATTCTGGACAATTTGCTGCGAAATGCCCAGGTTTTCTGCAAACATAGCAGATTAAGAGATCTTCTGCTAGATAAATACGGTGGGAGATACCTTCATTTTGGATAACAAGCGATGAAGTAACATTATGCATATCCTCGGGGTTTATATATGCATAACGTTTAAAGCTCTTTATATGACTCGTCTTGGGATCTCGGTAGCCTGCACTTAAAAATGAAATGGGGGAAAGTACTCTAATCCCTAATTTTTTTAGTTCATTTTCTATTAAACCGTTTGGAATGCTGGGACAAGCATTTGAAATTATTATTCGTTTTGCTGGATTTATTAAGCGTCGGATTGGGATTGAGTGTCCTTCTATCGTAACGATTTTGTGTTTTGATAAAAGTTTATCTACTTGTTCTTTATTAGATAAGTGTATACAAAATCTGTTATTTGATATGCGTGACGCAAACTTTATGGCTTGAGGTTCTACAAGGTCTGATATTTTTTCCACATACTGTTTTTGTTTTATGCCTTTGTGTGTTTGGAGCACAATTGCATATTCGCGGTTCGACGGTTTTTGGGTGTTCATTATCTGAGCATAGGTTGGGTGGCGTGATATTTGGTTTTCAACTACGTTACTTACAGTTTGATCTCCATTTCTGCTCTCTTCTTTTTCCATAGATACTCCGCTAGTCAGTCCATGTTCCAGCCCTCCTTCCCATTTCATGTTTTCCGAGATGCGTTTGGTAAACGCAAACTCGGCTAGACTCTGTGAACCGTCCCTGAATGAAGATTTCACAGTTTAGGTGTCGCTCTCTTGTTAACAGTTCGCCTCCACTATTCTTCTCTCTGTCTATCAGTCGACAAATATTCGTTTTAGTAAGAGCAATTATTTTTAGAACTTTTCGTAAAAATAATTTCCAGCTCTATATGTATAAAAATGAATGTCTGTCTGTCTGTCTGTTTGTCCTTTGTACATTACTAAACCATTCATCTGATCGCCATGAAACTTTGGGAAGTTATTCCGTATATTCCTGGGGAGATTTCTGGCATATTACTTCTGTCTTACGATAATTTTATATATGTAAAAAAAAATAAAAATGTAAATGTTTTTCTGTTCAAAGCCGCAAAAAAATGTGTCGCTATAAATTGTAAAACAGCTTTACCGATTTTAACGAAACTTGGGTAAAGTCTTCCCCTTAGAACCCTTTTAAATTATGTGTATAGCATAACATGCTGAAAAACGTTTCGATGAATTCAATATTCTATTTGCTCATAGCTAAAAATGTACACCATTTTTTATTGAAAACAACCATATTTACAGGAAAGATTTCTGAATTGCTGACAAAATAAAAAAAAGTCATCGAAATTGGACGGTTCGTTGTAGAGTTATAGAGTTTTAAACATTCACTGCTTTCTCTTCAGAAAAGGCCATTTCCTTTTGGTTCCTCACTACCGAAGGTCGCCAAGCATTTTTTTTTTTTTTTTATCGATTAATTGAAAATTTTATATTTGTTACAGTAATTGAAATTATCATTTAAAGAAGTTATATGATTCTCCTTATATAGGTCAATACAATTATACGTTTTTTTTATTATTTTTTTAAATTTAGTTTTATAAGTCCAACTCAGACTGTTTCTGATGATTATGAATGACGGCGTATTCACTCAGATGATTATGAATGTTTAATTTGAATCATGAGAAAAGAAATCATTAGAATTACTTTAAATTGAAGCCATTTTACCAACAAATTTGTTTCTCTACCTTATAAAAATTACAGATGTCCTTTGCTATTAATCTACTCATATGTGCTTTCTATTTTCTTTCTTTTTCATTTTGTCAGGCTAAGCCACAGCAGCGCGTGGCCGGGTAAAGCCAGTTCAATCTAAATTGTTTCCACTCATTTATTAAATCATCCAAAAACTTGTTTACATTATAACTAATAAAAACATCTGTTCTTAAAAACAATATGATTTAGACAATTAAATTGCAATAGAAAATATGAACTAATTTACACTCCCCTAAAGCACCCAAAATATCAGATTTAGACTATGCTACACCAGCTGGTAGCAAATATTACTGCTAAATAATGCTAGATATAAAACAATTATCAGTACAAATTGATAAATAAAACCTTTTGAATAGACCGGAACACAGATTTCAGGATTTGGTTCGAATTTTTTTAGTCTTTTTATTATTTTCAAAGAGAGATTTTCATGAATATTACTGATATTATAATTATGGTTACTTATGTTATTATTATCTAGTTAATTATTATCGAGAAAAAATCTGAAGCAAATTTATTTAAGAAATGAAATTACGAAATTCTGTCGGAAAGGGCAACTTTACTCGTTAACGAATAACAGTGTTCTAATAACATCAAATGGAACCGCAGTGGTAGCCCAAAGCACTAAAGTAAAGAAAAGAAAAATATATTACAAATAGTGGTTGCCTGTTGTTTATTTATCTTCTCATGTTATTCTAAATTAGATTAGGTATATCAAACTTTAATTGCTGGGCTACTTTATTTTGTCTTCAAAGGATGAAACATATATTTCCCCTTCTCCCCCCCCAAAAAAAAAAAACCGTTGTTTTCATTATTGTACCGCAGCAACGGGTTAATATGAGAAAAATACCAGTTATTTTAAGACAATATAACAGATAACCTAAACAAGAGGGTCTATCAATCATTATTAACATATAACTAAAACAGGAAATATCAAATACTGAAAGGAACCACATTAGTTGGAGAATTTGTTAAGTATGGTGGGATGGAGTTAGTGAGGTCTCTCCAAATACTTTTTCAAAAAGCCTGGGACAGCAAAAGGATTCCTACAGAATGGGAATATAATGTCATAATTACCTTACATAAAAAAGGCAGCCAGGCTGAATGCTCCAACTACAGACCCATATGCCTGTCCCCAGTGGTATATAAATTATATACATCCATCCTGCACAATAGACTGAGACCTCTAGTGGAACCGTTCGTAGGAGAAGCTGGTTTCAGACCAGGGCGTCAGACACAGGATCATATATATATATAGGAATATAATATACATATAGGAATATAATGCAAAAATCATGGGATAGTGATAAAAATCTGTACTTAGCCTTCTTCGACCTTCAAGCAGCATTTAATTCAGTCTCAAGAAACGAAATATGGGAAACACTAAGAGTAAAAAATGTTTCTAGAAGCCTGGTTGAGGCCATTAAATCCATATTCCAAAATCCAAAAGGCATAGTCAGACTGAATGGACAGGAATCTGGCTATTTTATTGACTGACAAACTTGAGAGAAAAATCACTGCTGCAGAAATGAGGTTTCTCCGAAGAATTGCAGGGAAAACGAGACGGGACTGCATTCACAACGAGAGAATCAGGGAGGAATTGGGGGTTCCCCCGATGAAGGATGTCCTAAAGACTCGGCAGCTTAAGTGGTTCGGGCATGTCATCAGGATGGAAGAACACAGAGATCCATTAAAGTCTATGGACTACATCCCCAATGGCAGAAGACCCCGCGGCAGACCGAGAATGTCGTACCTCGAATACGTAGACCGCCTGTGCAAAAATAGAAATAAAAATATACGCCAAGTCAGAAATCTTGCAAGAAACAGGGAAAATTGGCAATCCTGGTTAGACGCTCCCCTACGCTGAAAGGCACTACAGAGCGATGCAAAAGAAGAAGAAAGGAACCACAGTTGTTAAAATAAAATAAAATAAATTATATTCATTGAAATAATATTTTTTTGCTGTTTATTTATTGAGTATTACAACAATCTGTCACTTGGAAATTAGTTATAGTAAGATAAGATAACATTCACACTATATGAACAAAAAATTATAAAATAGGTAAAAACATTGTGCAAGGACAATTTCATTACCAATGAATGAAGTTCTACTGAGGTACGGTTATTGCTTGTTAAAAACATTGAAAAATAGATTCATTAAAATACCCTGTGGTTTGCCCTATGTAAACACTTACATTATTGCTGGTAGCTTTTCCTCAAAAAATTGAAGAATCTTTTAAAATATCCTCAGAATAGATGATAATTATCCAATTCATTTGCTGATTTTTGTGTCAAATTTCTTGCAATACTGTATTACAGAATTTACTGATTATTTGTTTATCGATAAATATTAAAATCTGTCTCAATAAAGGACATTTGTAATAGAGTTCTGAGAGCACATTCACACCATATTTACAAATTTAAAAAAATTAATAAATAAAAAAGTAAGCTAACTTCAAATAATATAAAGCTACAAAAGAACAAAATAAAATATCATAGTGAAGGAAGAAAACATAAATAATAGTAATAATAGAATGAAAATAAATGAATAAAATAGAATTAAAATTATATTTATGAAAATTTATAAGATATTTATGAAAATAAACATCTTAGATGCAGGCACAGAATTTAAAAAAAAATATTTGATTTCGAATTATTTTGGTTGAATGACATATTTTTATTATTTTTTGTAATTTTTTTTTTTGTATTAACAATACAAATTAAATTTGTTGAAAGTAACATAGGATTAACTTCTGACTTTTTTTAACACATACAAGTAGGTAAAAAATGGAGATTATCACAAAAATATAAAATATATCGTTGAAAAACTGAGGGTTTTAGAAATAATAATACCTGACACATGAAGTGGTAGAAGTAATTTGTAGATGATGAAAAATTAATATTATTAAAAGTGTAATTATAATTTTTATGGAAACTAAATTAAATTCTCAAATTACGTGTAAAGTTTTGAATTTTTTTAAATCTTGATACCAACTCTGTTACCAAAATAGAATGCTTAAATCTAGAATGGCACCTCTCCCTGATTAAACACTGGTGTAATAAATGACTCATTAAAGTAAATGAATCAAAGTGCAAAAACATTACCTTTATGCTTCGACGCAATTTCTGATGACCAGTACACTTTAATACCAACCAGAAACCTTACACAGACACAGTTCAATATCTTGGCTTTCTTTTAGACCGAAGACTAATATGAAACCCACACACTAGACTTACATGACAAGAACTCAACCGATGATACGGCCAGCTATATTCAACTACTGAACGGAAAATTTCAACTTTCAATTGACAATTACTGATCAACAAGACAATATTGCAACTTATTTGGATCTACCGACTGGAACTGTGGGGGACAGCAACATTCAATGCAAACATCAAACGCATTCAATCTTTTCAGTGCAAAGTCCTTCGAACAATAATTGATGCTAAGTTCTATGTAACCAACAAAATCCTACAACATGAACTTAATATCCCATTGGTCCTTGACCTTATCCCTGAAATTCTTTCCAAACTCCTGTTGTAAGTATTTGTTGAAGTTCTGTTAATGGTCAGGTTCTCCACTTAAGCCTATATGTGGTTATCAAGTCTCTTTGCTGGCGCTGGGATCTCCTATAGTCCTGATATTTTTTCCACGAGTGGAGAGAAAGGCTTGACTCGGAGATCTGAGTGAATTAATATTGTACAAAGTAGTTATTTTGGTTAGTTTTCTTTTAAACTTTATTTCTTTACCCACACCTGTCATAAGTAATGACAATTAGCGGGTCTGCTGTCGGTAAGAGCAGGTAGTGGCTGAGTACAGGTAGTGGCTTGATCGGCGTGATGGAGAGGAATGCGCAGCGGAATCTCTTCCTGTCTTGATTTTAGCAGCTTTTTAAGAGAGAAAATCCCTCAGCCAGCTCCTTTTGAGCCTTCTAAGTGTGTTTCCGGGTATGGTAAATGAAGCCATACTTTGTATAAGTGCGTTAGTATGTCCATGTATGTTAGTTTAATTCATTTTAGTTAAATACATTTACTTTTAGCACTACTTTGAGATTTATGTTTATTTATTGTACTTAGTGCGAATGAGCCACTATTATATCACTATTGCTATTGACTTTACATGCGACAGATTGTAAAATATCTCAATAAAGTATTATCGAAAAAAAATCATGATAAACCAAAACTATAACTCTCTCATCTAATATTCTCTAAAGAAAATCCCTTTTCAGCATTTTCTGATCAAAGGAGTCATGGTTAAATCATGCGGAACATTATCTGCCGGCCTCTCTTGAAATACTTTACTGTAGAATATTTTATTTTAATAAATTTTGAACAATGTAAAGTGCTTTATTAATGGTCAAACAGAGTTGGGCTAGTCCATCAAGCGAAGAAGCCTGGGCAAGCTTCAAATTCAAAGCAATAATTAATCGTTCGAACGCCGACACATATTTCCTTTTAGCTCTAAGCGAGTTCCCTGTTTTGGTTGAATTAAGAAATTTAGAAAGCATAAAATTTTATTAAAAATCTAAAGTCCGTATAAATTATAGATATATTTATCTGTTTTATTATTATTCATGCCATAGTTTAATAATAATTTAGTATTAAATTAAAACATCTAGTGCGGGCTGTTCATTCCGAAGATAATTTATGGAGATGTCACAATCCGAATTTTCAAACGTAAAACCTTACTGTACATTTTTTTTTTATTATTTCTTAATGTTATTTACAACTGTCTTAAATAAATACATCTAGTAAATTTCAACATAATGGATATAATGCCATGAAAATCCTTGCTGAGTAACTACCCAATGGTAGGACTCAATGATATGTCTACATTAGGATATCACGGGGCCATCTTCTTTTGCGACGCCTCGGATGGTTATCAGGAATTGAAGAGGAAGCAAGGTTAGAAACGAGAGGGTTGGGATGATTCTGAAGTTTATTATGGAAGGATAGGTATCTGGATTGGGCCAGATCTGAAACAAAAGGAACATTGAGGTCATTACGGATGGTTTTATTTGTAACAAAACAAAGTAAGGAACATAGAGGATTTTACGGAGGATTTTCGATCGTAAGGATTGGATACGAGAGGAATTCGATGGTTTAGTGGAGCCCCATAGCTTAACTCCGTAAGTCTAAATAGGTTAAGACCTATAATAAGTTATAGTCAAGTATATGAGTCTTTTGTAATTAAGTTTAGAGCGTTTCTCTAGTAAATGCTGAAGTAATCGGAAACGTCGAGCGGTTTCTTTTCGTTTCACTCTAGTATGAGTTATCTCACGATTCAAGTGGGAAGCAAATGGGTTTTTAGTGCCTAATTTTTTAATGGATTATTTGTTTATTCATAAATATTACAATCTGTCTCAATAAAGGGCATTTATAATAAAATCCAGAGAGCGCATTAAAAAATAAATAAGATAATTTCAAAATAATGTACAGCGAAATAAGAACAAAATAAAATATCATGATAAATGAAGGGCGAAAATACAAATAATAGTAATAATAAAATAAAAATAAGTACATAAAATATAATTAAGATGTTCTTAAAAAAAAGTAATTAAATTAAGCATCTTAGACTCAGGCATACCTATTTACAATAAAAATGATGTATTGAATTATAAAACTGAATGTCAAAAATAGAAATCATGTTTTTTTTTAAATGGATTAATTAATAACAGTGCTGTGATTGTATTTATTTTAATGTTGTATTTATGAACTAGATTAGCAATACTATAAAGATACTTTTAATAATACAAATGTTGTATGTAGGTATGACTGTGTTTTTATGTTTTTAATTTACTTATCATTAGGTTATTTTATTTTTTATTTTATATAGTTTTTGATTATTATTTAGTTATTATTTTAATTTTATGTTCTCTGATTATATGATGTGAATGTGTTCATATCTCCTTATAACTATTGTCCACGTGACACATTATTATATTTCTAAATAAATAAAATAAAATAAATAAATTTTAATTTTCGGATTGTTGACAATGTAATGAGGTTTAAAAAAAACATAATCTTATAGAGAAAGGTTTTAGTTTTGACTAATTAAATGGTGTTTGCAAGAGCAATTCAGTCCATGACGATATTCAATTATTTAACATAGGTATGTAAAATAAATTATAAAATTACAATAACTTATTAGTAAACATAATGAAGCTGTGACGATTGTTTTATTTGTAAAAGGTTTCTTCTCTTGAAAATGGCCTAAGGGCTGAATCATGGGGACTCCGAACCAGGTTTGTCTCTCCCCCCCCACTTGTGGACAGAAAAGTGAGGCTTCAGGAGATCCCTACGCTTCTCTCTCAACTACTTCACTGGTATTAAAAGCCTGTGGAAGTGCCGAATTAAATTAACAAAGTTTGACGATCTACAGATTGAAAACGCACCAACACCGAGAATTTTCGTAAATAAAATATTTGTTGGTAACGATGAAATTAAGCTATTTACAACGATTTTGGTGGATGTTAATAATTTGATAGAAAGGGGTCGGTACCACGGGTTATCATATTTTAAGAAAACATTAATATTTAAAAATAGTTTAAGCATTTTCATTATAGAAATATTCGAAAAATAAAACAGGCAAAATAGAAAGGAACGAAGACTAAAATAATGCAAGCGGAATTTAAGAGGGCATTAGAAGGGAAATGGTTGGGCGATAGGGCGAGGGGGTGAGGGGGGTGCTTCAACAACCACAATAACCAGATCGGACTACCATTGAGGGGGGGGCTAAGGACCCTTAAGGCTTCGATCCTTTTAAAATATTTTAATGCATCTATACCGCTTCTCTCAGATGTGTTTACACCATGAAATCTGAATCCATTGTTGATTCTTACAATTCAAGCTCTTTTATAGTAAAATAATTTGTAAAATGTCATACGTTCTTACCCGATTTTTATTGGTTTAAATTTTATCAACAAATCTATATAAATAAAATAAAGGTTTTGTCTGTACATTGAATATAATCAACCAGTTTCATGGCATCTTTCCGTTTCACTCATTACAGACACCAAATCCACTTTTGTCTATCTGTATGTTCGTATTGCCCATCGAAATTTTGTCAAGGGTCAGCAATGGCTAATGGTAGACTTCTGAAATTTTGACATTATATTTAGGTTTGTTTGAATATAAATAAAGGCTTTAAACGAAAACGAAATATTGTGTAGAACCGAAATTATGAATTCTTGAGTAATTTGTCTATAGATCCCGGTTAGGCAGTTACTTCGATTCTCATCCAAACGCGAGCCACATTTAAAAGTTTTTAGCATAAAACATACTGATTTTTCTACTTTGTCCGATCTTCCCGTTCAAGGTGTCATTCGATTAAACTTCCCGATCCTAGCAAGTGTTATCGTATACATTCTTAGGATTAACCAAAAGGATTAGCCGGAAATTAGGAAAAAAACTACCAAAAATTTCACCCCGCCCGCCAAAATATTCAGATAAAGTTCTAATTTTACACGGATGTAGGTGACTCAATGTCCAATGTTATTTGGGTTATTTTGCCAGCGATAAACTCAGCAGAGTTTAAAGAAGTGGAGAGACTACAACTCTTTTTGATCATTTCTATCGACTCCACAATCTCCTCGCTTCATGATAAATGAAAATTAAACACTTTAAAAATAAAAAAAAAATACTGGATCGGTGGTGGTCGATTTATTTGTGTGGCACCTAAAAAAATAGCCGAGTAACAAAGCTTTTATTTTGGCTATGGTGAAATTGCTAAAGACCCCTAAATAAATATTTCAAAACACCCTCCCTCCCCAACCAATTTTATAAAATTAAATTTCCATCTCCCTCCCCCATAATAAAAAATCCATCTCAAAAAAATATTCTCAAATTTTAACTATACACCCGTCAACGACGGGTACATCAGCTAGTTACAAATAAACAATACTTAGAGAAGGTTAATAAGAATAGGGCCTACATTATATTGGGTTGACAAACAAGTCCTTTCGGTTCTTCTGTTTATTTTCATTTGACTAGGATCCACTACTTATCTGATGAATTAATACCTAAAATGGATTGTTTATTCCACTTGTAATGTCAAAAACTATATCTCTTAACTCTTATTAAAACTAGCTTAGTATTGTGTTTAATCTTGCACTGTGAATATGGAAAAAAATATATCATTATTGTATTATTATTATATTATGTTGTACTATTTTTAAAAAAGTAAGTAAGCTGCAGAAGTTCACAGACAAATTTGCAGTGTTTATGGGTATGATGCCTTAACCGAACGCACCTGTAAAAATCGGTTTGCCGTATTTCATTCATAAAATTTTGACATCAACGTTGCTCAATGGTCAGGTCGCCCACATGAAATTGAAACGAGCAATACTAAGGTCATTGTTAATCAAAATCCCATCCAATTAGTGCGAGAGATTGCAATGGAACTAAATGTGTCGAACACAAGCAGAGAAAACCATTTGCAGAAGCTCGGCTATGTTTCCATCCCTCCTTTCGAAAACCACAAAAAATTTTATGATTTCAATACGACTTTAGCTCTCTAAAAGAAATTTAGCAGGAATATATATGGGGCCATATAAAGGTTGATGTGTCCCACCAATCACTGGCAATAAATTATTGGGCCTTGGATTGGACCTTTTGCCACACCCTCCCTATTCACCAGACCTAGCTCCAAGTGACTATCGGTTATTTCGGTCTCTGCATTACCATATGAATGGAAAGAAATTTCAAAAGGAAGAGGGCATCAAACATCCCTTGGATGAGTCTTTTAACAATAAACATTCTATGAAGTAGACATCCTATGAACCTGGCATTATGCAATTAGTGGAAATATGGAAGAAGTCATATTAAATAATGGTAAATATATTGTAAGAGAATTAGTTGATCAGGGGGTGCGGTCAAATAAATAATAAATTATAGAAATGGTATTACTTAATTATTATGCCGACGTTTCGAACCATCTTGCAGGTATTTATCAGGGCGTGGGATGTGGCACTGCGAGAGGGAGTTGAAACATACAGTAATTTTGACGAAAAAATTGCTGTGATATCTCAGTCATATAGATATCTTAAATATGCAATTTTTATTTCGTCCGGCTTTTCGTTTTTTAGCTAGACTGTTTACATACATAGTCACAGATACAAACATACACAGACGATTTTGCAATACTTAGTTATTTTGACTAAGGGGACCTACAAACATCTATTTACTTTGAAAATATCGTAATAAAATTGTATGTAACGCCGAGTTAGAGAGTCAGAGAGGAAAAAAGATAACAACCATTTTGAACACGTGGACTAAAATATCTTAACAATTTAACACCATGAAGAAATCAGAAACCTAATATAGATTAGATAATATAGATTAGTACCTAATATAGATCCTAATATAGACCCAGAACCTAATATAGATTAGAAACCTAATAACCTACGGAACCTAATATAGATTTTTTTTACGTAATCATTCTATTCGATTTTCTGTTGCTGTCGATAGAGTTTCGAGAAATTACTGAAAATATATCAGTAAAGCAATCGACAAAACATTATATAAATAATAGGATGTACCAGAATCAGAAGAGAATAAAGAAATGAAAAAAAACAAAATTAAAAACCAGCACTGGTACAACATGCTTTCAATAAAGAATCTAAATTTGACTTTGAGAAAGTTCGAACGAAAAAAAAACAAAACAAGAGAAGCATTTTTTAAGCTTTGTATATTACAGAGAACATATATTATACTTCTAATTTGAAAGAGGATTTAGGGAAAATAGGTCAGAATTATGCGACAAATAATAAGCAAAATTAGTTTATATATGTATGGAAATGTAAAAATAATGAGTTTGGTACTTTTTGAGGTATATTTTTAGAATAATTTATGTTAAATTTTAAATATAAAAATGATGTATTCAATTATAAAACTGAAGGTCAAAAATAAAAATCACTTTTTTTTAAAAAAAGGTTAAATTAATAATACAGCTGTGATTGAATTTTTTTTTAAAATTTTGTATTCATGAACTAGTTTAGCAATACATATAGATAGTTTTAATAATGTAAATGTTGTATATAGGAATGACTTTGAATTTTTCATTGTATATCGTATTTGATTATTATTTTACTTTTATTAATTTTATGTTATCTGTATATATATTGTCAATATGTTCATATCTCACTGTAATTATTGTCCAAGTGACAGATTATTATATTTCTAAATAAATAAGTATTAAAAAAAAACAATGTAAATTTTAATTTTGGGATTGTTGACAATGTAATGAGGTTTAAAAAAAAACACAATCTTATAGAGGAAGGTTTTAGTTTTGACTAATTAAAAGGTATTGGCAAGAGCAATTAGCCCATAATAATATTCAATTATTTAAAATACTTATGTAAAATAAAGTATAAAATTAAAATAATGGCCCACACGTCAAAATGAAAAGAAAGACTTTGAACAAGCGACTGAAAATACTATACTCACTTTTTTCTAAATCAGAATTGAAAATTAGACAAAAACTAAATACATACACTTACCTGCTCAAACACATTTGGACATACGCCTCACAGATTTACGGTTCAGCTAAAAATACTCACTTACAAAAACTACAATCTTTTCAATATAAAATTTCAAGAATAATAACTGCAGCCCTCTGGTATGTCAACAACAAGACTTTACATACCGACCTAAGACAACCAACCATTGACCAGCACATAAGTACTCTCTACTCCCGATTTCATCTTAAACTACACGGACATCACAATGGTGTTATCAACGACATGGCCAGGGTTGAAACGCTCATCAGGAGGCGACTGAAAAGGAGCTGGATGAGAGACCTCCTTTCCTGATTTTAGGATGTAAACATACCAGAGAAGAGGTGCTGCTGGGTTCCATTCTTCGTCATGCCTATCATCATGCCATTTTCTACCTAACAACAAATCTGCTAATTGTCACTGCCATGACAGGTGCGGATGAAGAATTGAAGACAAAAAAAATGTGTTAGCAAATATAATGAAGCTGTGACGATTGTTTTATTTGCTAAAGGTTTCTTTTCTTGAATATCACCTAATGGTATAAAAAATAAATAAATAAAGTAGATTTTTTTTATTAGTGCCATTAAAGTGAAGTCCGAATCTACAAGTTTTAATATATTTATTTTAATGTATCATTTTTAGATTATGATACAAATGCCGATAAGTAAGAGTTTAATGGAGTAATTTATACCCAATTTTAGTTGTAAATATGTTATCAATCTCGCTAATTGATGTTTTCATTTCTATCTTGTGTTCTAAAGAACACGCCTGGAGTTGGAACAACGGCACATTTTATCTGGTCGTCTGGCCATATAGGCATTAAAAGAAACGAAATGGCCAATAGAGCATCAAATGAAGCTCTTACACTTCCAGGCCGCCGTAAAGTTTTTTTGACGCCATCCGAACTTGAACGACCTTTAAGATAAACCATATGCCAAGAATGGCAAAGACGGTGGGACAACAGCGCACCTAGCAAATTGAATACAATAAAGAAAGAGGTGCAACCGTGGACCAGCTCCAGGCGCAGCAGTCGTAGAGAAGAGGTCGTCCTCACGCGGCTGAGGATCGGACATACTAGACTGACACACCTCCACTTCATAACCAAAGATCTTATTCTCAGATGTCAAAAGTGTAACTAGTTATTAACTATAAAACTATATAAGAAATCGTTACCAAAGTTATCAAGTTCCTGGATAGTTAAAGACTTAAAAAACATATATGACAAGATTATAACTAATGATCCTTTGCAGATTTATTATTATTATTTAATACTCCGACTATTGCCGAATCGGCGCGGGAGTACCGCAAGGCAGTATTTTAGGTCCAGTTCTGTACTCAATTTACTCTTCTGATATGCCACAGACACCAGACACATTACTCGCAACTTACGCAGACGACACTGTCATACTCTCGACTGACTCTAATCCGATTACAGCATCTCAGAAAGAACAGATTCATTTAAATCTTCTACAAGACTGGCTTGATAAATGGCGCATAAAAATTAACATTGAAAAATGAAATCAGATTACATTTACACTTACACGTTCGGATTGTCCTCCACTGATACTTTACAACACCCCTTTGCCAAATCATACAGAGACAAAATATCTAGGACTCACAATGGACAGACGACTGACCTGGAAATCACACGTGACTACATTAAAAAAGAGATTGAACCATCGATTGTCACTACTAAGACGAATGCTACACCATAAAAACAAATTATCACTTTCTAACAAAATTACTATATACAACATGCTACTCAGACCAATATGGACGTATGCCTCTCAGGTGCGGGATTCATGCAAAAAAAAAAAAAACATACAAACTATTCAAATTTTCCAATCTAAATTTCTTCGGTATATCACTCATTCTCCCATCTACATAACCAATAAATCACTTCATAAAGACCTACAAACAGCACAAGTGACTGATGTAATTAAAAAATATTACAAACATTTTCATGACTCCTCAGCTGGACATCCTAATCCACTTGTACAAACATTAATAACTGACACACCACCACAGAATCCACCAAGGAGACTCAAACGCCTCTGGAGAAGGAATCTACTGCATTAAGAATCACGTTAGGAGTGCCTGCACTGGGAGGCTTCTCCAATCACGCATTTACGCTAATCCCGAAGAAGAGGTTCGCAAACGAACATCACATTTACAAAATATGCCAAAAGGCATTTGTAAAATTGCTCAATAAATACATTTAATATTATTATTATTTAAAAAAAAATTATTATTATTTTTTTAAAAATTAGTCTGTTTTTTATTTATTTATTTTAAAAGTTCATTTGTTAATTAATTTCAATTCCTTTATGATTTTACTGTGTTTTTTTTTAAGTTTATTTATTTATCTATTCTATCTTATTATCTATAAATGTTTATTTTGTTCTATAAATCCTTTTATTTTATTTTTATTTTTATTTCTGTTTTTTATTGATTTTTTTTGTACCAACCATCTAAATAGTATAAGTAGAGTTATTTAGTTGATCGGGCGCTGATGACCAGGATGCTTTGCGGCTAGACATCGAAACAAACAAGCACACTCCGCTAGTTTCATTTTTGTTTATCGATTTATAATTACTGTCACCATCATAATCATAACATTCATGTTTATCCCGAACTGTAAACTTCTAATTATGTTTGTATGTGCATTGTCCCTGCAACGGACTAGAACTGTTTGCAGTATGAAACAGCCGCAGTTTGCTGTTCGATCTCCACGTAGTGACAAGAGAGGCTGAATGGATCTATCGAGGACACTATACAACTGTCAACAAAGTTAGCGTAGACCACAAGCTGTTCTCTGCAACTAGCATCCAATTGGCTAGGTCTATATTGTATCTGTGCCCTCAATTGTTGTATCCCTGTCCTTGCTGATAATTCCTAAATGTTTTCCTGTTATCTGTCATAACTAGCTGTGGATTAAATCCAATAATATATAGATAGATAGATAGAAAATAACTTTATTCTGTGACACGAAATCCCTCCAGAATAACAAAATTAAAAGATTACATCTAGCCAAAATAAAATCAATTGAAAAAAAGAAAATATAAGATAAACATTCTATATATACAAAACAATTAACACTATGACAAGACTATTTGCACTGATAGACTAGTAAAAACTTTTAAGAAAACAATAAAGAATTCAAAAATAAAAATATATTAAATTATTTATTAAAATAATCTTTGTGTTTCTGTTGAGAAAACAGAAAGCTGAGTCTGACAATATAAAGTGCCTGATTAATATATAAATAAATTAACAATGAATTTCATGAAATAAATTTATGTTGTCGAATAGTCAGAAACTAGACTGTTTTTAGGATAAGAATTGGAATAGAAGGGTTTTGAATGCGGATATAGATGGGGAATGTCGAATTTTGATAGGGAGGGAATTCCAGAAATTGATGGAGCTAGCAATAAAGAAGTTTTGAAATGAGGCAGATCTGTGTGAAGACATGTAAAGGTTAGAAGGTCGAGATCTTTTGGACAGAGAATGGACTGAGGATATGAACTGGAGAAGGTTTTAGGCGTAAGAAGGACGATGGTTGTTGATGATTTGGTAGAGGAACGTATCTAGAAAATATTGTCTTCGGAAGGAGGGAAAAAGCTACTTAAACTCAGCGCAGAGAGACATGGCTATATATTATTATATATGTATAGAATACATACAATGATTAAAAAAAGCTACAACAACTATATTATTGTATTAATTAAATAATAATATAATCTGCCACTTCCAAGGGGCAATATGTATTCATGATACAGTCATAGGAGCAGAATAACGTTATGTCCCCCCTCCCAATAATTCGAAGTATAAAAGAAAAAAAATAATATACATTTTTCTATTGTATAGATTAGGACTAAACTTTATTAATAATAATAAATACGCTCAAAATATAGTCCTACTTTATTCTTATTTTGCACATCCTTTGGCTATTTTTAAAATAAAGAAAACTTTATCTAAAAAATGCATTCATCGCAGCCTAATTAATCTCTGCCTGCCTACCTATATTACTAGTGGGCCCCATGTCATTTTTTTGTCAAAGATAAGATAGAATGTTCAACAAAATAGGTTTACTTACAAAAAAAAAAAATCTTTCCAGTCCGAAATTGTATGACTGATAACAGAAGCTGTGGTACGTAAACAACAAAACTTTCCGTAATGACTTACGACAACCAACTATCGACCAACAACACATTACATTACAAGAACACAACAGCAGACTCATAACAGACATGACCACCGTTGACATGTCCATTAGGAGGAGACTTAAGAGGAGCTGGGTAAGAGATCTCCTTTCCTGATTTACGAACCAAACAAAGACCAGGAAGAGGTGCCGCTGGGTGCTATCCTCCTCGTACCTGTCATGCCGTTAGCATCTGTATTTCGATCAAATCTGCTGGTTGTCACTATCATAACAAGTGAAAATGACGGCATGAAGAGAGAGAAAAAAAAACTATAAGTATATAAATTTAATAATTTTAAGCAATCGAGCCTCTATAACGGCTATCTCTTCCTCCCTCTTCCATTTTTAATGCATACAAATATGTAATATCTTCAATTAATTTGTTTGTTTTGTCTTTTAAATAAAAAAAATCTACGACAGTACAAGCATATAAATTATATATTGTAGGTAGAGGACTGTGGCTACCAAAAGTTATTTCCTGATCTTTTTTAATCTAGGTCGAGAATTAATTAATATTCAATTATTTAAGTAACAAACATTTGGAAGCTAATAGAACTAAGTTGAATGTAGGTATGTGTATTTAGTGATAAATGGAAATAGCAACGATAAAATATAAAGAATTACTGCGGCCTCGAATGTTATAGTTCTCCACCTATGTTATATTTAAATAATATTTATTAAATATGAATATACATATATAAAGTTACTATTCATTTATTTAAACATACATAGATATGCAGTAATTTATGTTGGTTTTTTTATCTCATAATATAAATTTCCACCATTTTTTTGTCTATCGTACCAGTCAAGATGGAAAATTTGTGCCTAAAGGTGTCCATTCGTACAATGTATACATATTAAAGGAAAATAAATATGAAAAATTAAGTATAATGTAAAATATAAGTATTTGAATATATGACTAATAATAAGTATCATAGTAAAACATAATAATATATGCAGAATAATTGATATATCAACTTGAGGAATAAAATACTGACTGCACCACATCCTTCAAAATAGCTAACTATAATTCATCTCCTGAATTTAGATTGTATTACTGGAGTAGAAATTAATTTTTAATTTAATATTTCAAAAATAACTTTATTATAAAAATTTTAGAAAAGGAGAATAGTTGGGTTGATCAGTAAAAAAAATGAAGGCAAGGAGGTTAAGATGGAATATAGCTTGCAGCAATCCATTTGGAAGTGAAAACCACGCGGAAGGCCAAAAAGCAGATGTATAGATCGAATAAAAAAGATGCAACAGAGACCTGCATGCATATAACTTAAAAGAAATAGCCCGAGATCGTCAGACGGAGTGTTCTTGTGTGCAAGTCTCTAATGACAACAGAAAAAAATACCAATGATTTACTTTCGATGTTAATTTTGAAAGATAAAATGTTTTATTGTTTTTATTCTAGGTTGAAATGAAATATTCTTTGTTCTCTCTCTTTCGCTCTCTCCGACCATTTTTTTTTTTTTTTTTTTGTACAGAGACCTATCTCACTTTCAGTTTTAGTTTAACTTAATGTTTACTTTTACATTTCCGTTTACATGAAAGTGCTTTTATAAAACAACGGTTAAAAGAAAAAATAATAATAAAAAAAAAAGCTGGATATCTTGCATTATAATAATTTCCGAAGGGAAAGCCTCTAAGCCCCGTTCCCATGTTTCCTCATAGGAAAATGCTAAAGAGGCAGGTTCAATAAGCTGGAAACTGGCTTTCCCTTCCTAAGGTAAATTGACCAGAAAAGACTTTTCCTATTAGGGCAAGCACTTTTTTTTTCTTTGTAATTTATATTTATTTACTAACAATCATATTATAATAGCTTTATTTATTAATGTTACTTATTTATTTACAGTATTTATTGGTGTTCTTGTAAATATTGGTTAGAGAACATCACTTAATGGACCGCCGAAATAAATGGACTCTGGAACGGCAATGACTGTCACTTGTGGGTTTAGCCGAAAGCCGAGGACCTACCGCAAGTCAATATGTGGTCCCTATCATTACTCATGTTCTTTATATCACAGAATATACGTGAATGGATAATTACATGATTATAGGCCGTTTATAAAATAAGTGTATATTATGTAAGTATATATGTTAAATAAACATAAAATTTGTACTATTGTAACAAACCCTGTTCATTATAAATAATTATCGTAATTTAAAAACGCTGCTAATTATTTCACAATGGTTTATTATTTCAAATTAATTATACATCTAAAGTAACATTACCTTCCGAGTTACAGAGAAAAACAAAAACAAAAGGTGATTCCAATTATTGGACTGAACTATTTTTCTTTAATCATTAGTAATATGTTAAAAGAAAATAGCATTAGTTTAGTAACACATTCAAAATTTAAAAACCAAACCAAGGATATAGCATCTTTGCTCCTAATTGTCCGATTTTAACGATTTTTTTTTGTTTTTTAGGAAATTTCGTAAACTTTAGAAAAACTATATACAATATCAACAAAAAACTAAAAACATTTCGAGTTATTCGGAATTTAATTTTACCATCCCTCGTAACTTTGTTTCCAGCTTCTTTTCGTTGAAGTATGTTATATAGATAAATTTAAAGGGCGTCAAGAAAATGACTAGCGAAGTTTCATTGAAATCTGCACATTCGTTTAGGAGCTACAGTCTATAGCAATGCAGGTTTTTCGGCTGCCATTTTGAAAGTTAATGGCGGAGAGTGATGCCGATGAAGGATCATCCTCGGGTGACCTCTGATTTTATATCAAAATTTGAAAAAAATCGGTCCAGTAGTTTCAGAGAAAATGCGCGGACGGAGAACGGACAAAAATTTTTTTTCGTTTTTCGAATTCTACGCGTCCTGAAACGTAAAACCTTAAATTTTGAAAGGGGGTTAAGTTTCTGAATTTTTGGTCGATCACAATGGTTGATTATTGAAGATAATAAACCAAAATTAATTTTAATGTTAAATTAACTATAATTTAAAATAGTATTACAAATTTATTTATATAAAAAATATTGGTAAAAAAACTTAACCCCTTCTCAAAATTTGAGGTTTCACGTTTCAGGACGCGTAGAATTCGAAAACGAATGAAAAATTCCTTGTCCGTCCCCCGTACGCCGTCCGCCATCCGCGCATTTTCTCCGAAACTACTGAACTGATTTTTTTACTAATTTTGATATAAAATCCGAGGTCACCCGAGGATGATGCTCCTTCATCGACATTATTATCCGTCTTTTACTTTCAAAATGGCGGTCGAAAAACCAGCTATAGACTGTAGCGCCTAAACGAATGTACAGCTTTCAATGAAACTTCGTTAAAGTCATTTTCTCTACGCCCTTTAAATTTATCTACTTAACATACTTCAACGAAAAGAAGCAGGAAGAAAAGTTGCGAGGGATGATAAAATTAAATTCCGAATAACTCAAAAAGTTTACACTTTTGTGTCGATATTGTGATAATATCTTTCGAATGTATTTAAATTTCCTAAAAAATGAAGAAGTTTCTTCGAAATCAAAGCACGATTAGTGGAGATATCGCGATTTTTAAATATTTTTGGTTTATTATTTTCAATAATCAACTATTTTGATCGACCAAAAAATTAAAAACTTACCCTCTCAAAATTTGAGGTTTCGCGTTTCAGGATGAGTAGAATTCGAAAAATGAATAAAAATTTTTTTGTCCGTCCGCCGTCCGCGCATTTTTTCGGAAACTACTGAACCGATTTTTTAATAATTTGGATATAAAATCAGATGTCATCTGAGGATGATGCTCCTTTATCGACATTACTATCCGACTTTTACTTTCGAAATGGCGGCCGAAAAAAATCTGCGTTGGTATAGACTGTAGCACCTAAACGAATGTACCGATTTCAATGAAACTTCGCTAAAGTCATTTTCTTTACGCCCTTTAAATTTATCTACTTAACATACTTTAACGAAAAGAAGCTGGAAAAAAAGTTACGAAGGATGGTAAAATTAAATTCCGAATAAATCAAAAAGTTTAATTAGAATCACCTTTTATTTATTTTTCTTTGTAACTAGGAAGGTAATGTTACTTTAGATTTATAATTGTTTGGAAAACATAAACCATTGTGGCATAATTTGCAGATTTTTTTTATATAAAATAAAACAAAATATACTAATACCTAAATAATACTAAAAGGCATAGAGGAAGGAGCTCTAGCCAATATACTACCACACTTATTGAATTTGACATGAACTCCCATTCAATGTAGTGTTCCACTTCAATGTTATTATTACTATAATAATGCTGTCTAATTACCAACATTACCTGTGATCATCATGATTTAAATAGGTGGCAGGATTAAAATAACTTTTACTAAACAATTTAATTTATTTCTATGTTTAATAAACAATATATATAAATTAAATAGAAATTTTTATGTACAAATACTATACACAATAAATGAAATAATAACATGATTTAATAATGACTTTGTAGGTATGATTTCAGATGGACTGTTTGAGAATTATTTCCATGAAATATTATAACATTATGATTGGGAATTAATACTTAGCTATTGTATGTGATGTGGTGTAGTTGGTATATTTCATTGCTGCATCTTCTTAAAAAAAACTCTGTGTGGTCTATGTCGGGCCAAGGCTTCACTCCCCAAGCCGGAAGAAAACATAAGACCTATCCTCAAGCCCATAGACCCCAGCGAAATTTACATAAGACCTCTTTTCTTACTTCTCGGCGTATTATATACAAATGTCTAGGGTGGGGGCAAGGATGGTTTCCATTGGTTCTTGACGTCACTCTATTACTTCACAATTACTGGTAACACCCTCAAAGGAATCCGTTACTTAGACCGTTACTAGTTTTTACTCTAAGCCATCCCCAGGATCCAGGTACAGGTCGGTCCTTGAACGTACCTGATGTGTTTGGTGTCAGGATATTCCAACTTGTTTTCTACCTCATAAAAATTTTAAAAATTTATTTGCTATGTTCAACACATAGCATATGATACTGATGAGAGGCGAGTTGAGAAGAAAGTCGCCGAAGATTTTGTCTCATAATGTAATATATAAAATATAATAATTTTCAATCTACCTAATGTTATAGAAAATAAAATGAAAACAAATAACTTGTGTCGCCTGCAACAGTTAGTGATAATTATTTTAGTGATAATGGTAGTTATAGATTACATACGAGCATTTACACTAACGGTCGCGATATTTACTCATACATAACATTTATATACGTATTTCTGTACTTTGTGGCATTTCTTGATTCTTCGTAAAATTAGTATCCATTTTACTATTTGTAGTAGCCTGTTCGGTATTTACCTCTTGTTTTATTTCTCTTTGCGAATATCGGTCCATTATATTGGCTACTACTGTTTTAATTGCCATATTATCTGACTCTAATAAAAACTTGCTCTCCAATATTTGCTTTACCTGGTCAGCGAGTATTTGGTATAATATTTCTATTTGAGGATATTGTTCATTCCAGTGACGGTTAATTCTATTGCGGTATCCTGTTTTGTTTTTGTTTTTCTAAGTGTGTAGCCAATAAGTAAACTCAGGATGCAGCGCTCATATTGCGTTTCCATTTCATCCACGATGCCTATCTATTTGGAAAATTATTTCTCTCTATAGCGTGGGAGACTCAACAATATTCAAGCACGGTTCAGACTCTAACGGTTATTGTTATTAATATTTTTTGTATATATTAGTTTGTTCATTTTGGCTTTATTTTATTTTTTATTATCATTATTATATATTTTTCAAATTAAGGTACTTCTTAATTATTTATATTTTTTTGCCTGTATATTCTTATATATAGAGGACAAAACATAACAAAGATGTAGAATGTAACCAAACAAAAGTTTAATCTATTGTTCAAAATGGAATTTTTATTCAGTATATATTTTTTGAATGATAAAAGGAGTCATAATTTGTTAATTATTGCGTTAACTAAATTTTAACAATTTTTTTTCTAAAAAAAAAAAAAAATACTACCCAAATTTTTTATTTATGTTTTTTGAAATATACTAAAGTAACAAATGTGTTTCCTTTTTTTAGAAAGAAACACCACAAAAAAAAAATTAGATGGACAAAGAGAAGTTTTTGTCGAAATGGAAAATATTGATAAATAACTTACAAAATTTAGACAAAAAAAAAAATACAGTCAAGTGGTGATGCAATTTTGGAAGCGGCCCAAAAGGCCGAAACGTTACAGAAATGTAGAACATAACAATTTTTTAGAAGGAGGAATTTTTATTCCTTATGTGCATATTTAGCTGGTGTAATACTTTTCAAGGGCACTCAATGTTCTTATATATGGAGTCTTCAAGGAATATTTAAATCCTTAAACTTTCAATTTTTGTATTATAATTCCAAAGACGTTTTGAGCTGATTAGCTCATTATCGAGTAATAGCACATTTGTCTTCCACTCTATCTATAATTATAGACAACTGCTAAAACATTCTTCCATATTCCGTCCTATGATCCTCATCCTTGCCCGTAATATCATGCGTATATTTAGCTACTTTTCAAGGGCAGAATATGGAAGAATTTTTAAGGAGTTGTCTACAATTATAGATAGAGTGGAAGACGAATATGTTATGACTTGATAATGAGCTGATCAGGCCGAAACGTCGTTAGAAGTATAATAAAAAAATTGAAAGTATAAGGACTTATAGACGCCTTGAATCTTTGAAGACACCATATATAATTCCGTATGTACTTCATAAAAACTTATTCTATAATCATAGGAAAAAAAACTTTTAATAAGTTATTATTATCTATTTCCCGTTTTTATGCAGAGTTAAAGTGGCTTTATCCTTTCTACCGTCGCAAATATTTCCGGGCATCCTTCCTCTTTCAAGTCATCCAATCCCATCGCCCTTCATATGTCTCCGAGCTCCTTTAATTCAAATCCTCTGTTCCTTCCCGCAATACTCGTTCCAGGTCTTCTGATTTATACATAAGGGCTCACCGAACTAATGATTTCGACTGATCGTTCATTATCCGATCCTGATCCCTCTGGAACTCCATCCCTCCCCACATCCAAAAGCCTACCTACCTTTGAATCCCGCCTGTTCAGTCATTTCTTATCCATCCAGTCCCCATAAAATTGTAAATAGTTACTACTGTAAATATGTTTATAAATGAATAGATCGTTCTTCATTATTTTTATTTCATGTTTATTTTCAATTTTTTATTATTAACTGATCTAAATTAGTAAGTAACTTATAATTTCATCTATTTGTTTTTTTATTTGGCTATTTAATTACTCTATATTTTTGTTTATGTATCTCTAAGGTTCCTTAGCCCACATTATTGTCTTTCTGTATTATTCTAAAGGGACTCGTTCCAGAATAAATAAAGCATTATTATTTTATTTCGATTTCATATAATATATGTACACATTTATCGAGGAAACAACTAACAAAGTTAAAAATAAAACTCACAAATGTTGATATATTTCCAATCAATTTGTAAAATAAATAGATGGAAGAAGTAAAAAATAATATATGATATGCTACATTACAGGTGGGGAACCGCGGCCTATTTGATGAAGTTTAGGCCATTTTTTTCCCTAACGCCTCTTGACTTATTGACATCCATCATTAGTCCTCTAGCAGCTACTGGACTTTCCCATGCGACATTGTTTGGTTCTCGTATAAATATCTAGGCAGCACCTGGTTTATAATGACCAAACGCCATCTAATCACTCCTTCATTAGGATGGTTCGCAATCCTTTTACAGACTTCTCCACCCCGTTCTTTCTTACAGGATAGGGTATACTGTTGTTACGGTCTTTGATTTGGAAGAATCGTTTCCTCAACAAACTTGCCGGATACTCAGTGGAGACGGCAGGGTTCGCAAAAAAAATAATCAAGAGTCAATTAAATATTAATAACTATCTAACAGGCGCTACACTATTTAATTTGTTGAATTTGGAAAATAGTGAGAATCATAAAAAAAACAAAAAAACAAATAATTTAAAAAAAAAAAGATTAGGACGCAGAGTGAGCTACGAACACGGAACCTATGGGTTTAAAACAAATGTTAATTATCCTCATAACCTATCGAATCTTCTTACTAGGTTAATATTCATTTTCCCTAATCCCTCGAATAGGGTTTTTCAATTCCTTATTAAACCTTAAAAAAAAAACAATATAATATATGCATAAAATATGAAAACAAATAGAAGAAAAATAAGAAAATAAAACTGGCTATTATTTATATTAATGATGAATTTACTTATTTCTATTGATTTAAATAACTGGTAAAGGAAATTAAAATTATGAACAAGAAATTAGATTTATTATAAAACAAAGAAAATACAATTAACTTCAATTATTAAAACAAAGAATATAAAATTATAGAACTAAACATTAACTTAGACAAAACAATAAACCAATTACAAATATTGAAAAGAAAAAAGATAGGAAATAAAAACTTATGTATACATATTTACAAAATCTCAATACCGAACTCTGTCCAATGACTTTCAGGAAGCGGAACTTATCCAGCTACGTCGTCAGTGTCTCCCAGTATATCTCCTCAAGCTGTGAAAATGTTCATTCACCAACTTGTAAAATCAAGCGGCACTCGTCGCTGATAATCACAGGTTCATGGATAGAGAAAAGAAAATCCGGTGTACACCGTAAAACTAAATTATTCCACACACAAAAATCCTTAGCGTGCCTCAACACTCGCGAGGTTCCGCCATCTCTCTCTAAACTGTCTTTTGTTTTCCAATTATCTGTTAGTTATTCCAATCCGAAATAAAATGAATACTTAAAACTAAGGCTTATTATAACTAATACTTATTATTAAAACTAATACTAAATACTTAATTTTATATTTAACCCTCTTCGAGTTAATATAAAAAAAACTAACAATTATTTTACAAACTAATTTTGTTTTCGTCACACTGTGTCCAACCCCAAATTTGGAGAATAAGGAGTTATTTTGTTGGAAGACACTGGAGTCGCTCACCTTTATATGAATCTCAGGGTGGGTATGTTAACGTTTCCATGTAGGAGTCGAACCCACCTCCCGTGGGCTGAGCAATCGTGTAGGGACTGCACTTATTTATTTTGATTTTAATTTATTAACAATTATTACGCTAGGCACAGCGGCTCCTTAATTAATAGAATTAAGTTTAATGCATTTATATAGGTGTGCATTTAGTTATAAATAAAATTGCGATGATTAAATATAAGAAAATATCGTGGCCTACATTATCACTGCTTAACCTTACTGTGGCCTCTGACGATAAAAAAGTTCTCTAACTGCTTGCTAGATTAATCGATTTTCATATCCTGAATCTACTCCAGGTCAGTTAGTTGCTGTCAGCTAAGAGCATCATCATGTACAAGTCAACAGGTCAAATTATATTAGCAGTTGTAGGAACTACACAAAGCTCTCTCGGCTACAACAGCTTAACGACAGTATAATCTTCAGAAGCTGGGAGCGAAGTCCAACAAAGATTGAGTTGAGTGAATATTTCCCTTCTCCCCCTCCTCCCTCCCCTCTCCTCAGCAGACCATACCACCTCCCTAATAGCCTCGCGAGCTAATTGAACAAGTTTCGGTTTTAATTGCCAGAGGGCTCCACTTGCTAATGAGCTGGCGAACCCACTTGTTGTTCTTCCTAGTCCTGAGGGATTGTGGAGAGATTTAATAATATGTTGTTGATTCGGTTGTTTATTGTTTCAAGCGTTTCCTGATTTATTTTTTATTTAATAACATAATATTCCTGCTGCTATATTAAACTTTTAAACCTATATTGTTATCAATATTGATTTTTATGGAACTAGTATACTCCAGTGGAAACTACGTTATACTAGCTGTTATACAGAGTTAAGTGACCAAACTGAAAATATAAACTAAAGACCTCTAAACAATAAAAAAACTTCCTCTTTTCTCATATATACATTTTGATAGTTCCAAATTAAACCATAATTGAAATTAAATTAAGTTGTATTATATTATTATTAATTCAAACTCAACCATTGAATTCACACATTGTAAATTTGTAATTCTAAGGTTTCTATCTTTTGTTTAGTGCTTTAAGAATATTTCATTTCTCTATTTATTTTATTATTTTTGTATTAAGAGAAATATTATTAATTTATCCTTTCATTTATTTTGTAGCATGTATTGTTTCATTTATTCTTTTCTCGAAACTAATGTCCAACTGACAGATTGTTGTAATACTCAATAAATAAATTATTTTCTCAATATATACAATTATAGCATTAATGGTATTCGGCATTTTATTTATCCTCAATGGCTATTCATTATTTTAAATTTATTAATTAATAAGGGTACATTGATTATGGATTCGGATGTGCAGAATTGGCTGTTCACATTTGAACGCCCGCTGCCTCCATAATATGAAAAATTCATGGCTTTTTTACTTTCACTTACACATATATGTAATATACAGGGTGTTCAGTGTTAAGTGACTAAAATACGTAAATAAACTCAGGATCTTGATAAAAAAAAAAAAAATTCCTATGAAGGTATGTCCGTAAACGCTTTGCTTATGAGATATTCACACCTAAAGATTTTCTTAGTTATGAATTATTTACTTTATATGAAATAAATAAAACCTATTTATTTGTTTTAACTATCTTATTGATTAAATGTAAACATTAACATTCATATTAAATATTGTTCAAAGTGAAGGTATGTACGCAAAAGCTTTGTTCAAGAGATAGATTAGATAGAATACTAACCTATAAATATAATTTCAATATTTTTAAAACAAAATTTATCCCATCACCATGTTTGTATCAATACTGTTAAATTTTAGTTTAGCTATCAAATCATATAAATTTTTAAATATAACAGTCATGTAGAAACTTATTTAAAAAACAACAACAGATAAAGCTTATTTATTAGCAATGGATGTTTAATGTAAAGTAAAATTAGAAAAAAAAATAGTATAATTGAGCCTTTCAGCACACAGAATGGCTAACTCCAATATTAATTTTTTTTTTTTCATTAAATTAGTATCAATTCTGTTTCTTCTTTAGAAAGTTGTATACTTTTTATTCAAAAGTATAGCAGAAATATTTACCATGAATTTCCAATTACTAATACCTCAGGAAACATTTTGAAAAAGGAAGATGTTTTCAACGAAAACATTACTGGACAATTTTAAACAAGGAGTTAATAATTCTATCAACTAAAAAGCTCAATTTATTTTATATTATAGATAATTTTTCTGGCTTTCAAGAATAGATTATTTTTATAAGAAAAGGAATCTCTTTCAAAGAAAGAAAGAAGTTTGCACAATAAATATAACAAAATGAAACGAAGAAAACAAATTTAGGTTAGGTAACTACGTAACTAGATTTACGAGATTTAATTAGACGTTGTATAACTACTGTTATACAATCTAATTGAAATATATTTTTTTAATTTAAGTGGATCACATAAATTTCGATGGCAGAGTGAAATCTACACTATGTTCAATACGTTGCTGTAGCTATTTTCCGAATCTCAGGGGTGATGGATATTGATGAATTCTTACAATAACTTTTAAAAAATCCATTAAAAAAATTGGAAGGTTTTAAAACTCAGATAGTTTCAAAAGTCGACGACGGGATCAAAACCCAGTTATCAACTTACTCACTGTCTGTACAAATATTATAAAAATTCCATCCAGGAATATTAATAAAATTACTCAAAAATGTTGAAATAGGAGATAGTCACTCTGTCAACCGAAATGATCAATTTATCTTCGGATAGAGGCGGCTTTATTATTGTTTTTTGTTAAACCACTCCTACCTTTACTAAAAATATATATATTTGAATTAAAAAAAAAAAAAAAAAACTATAGAGATGGAGAAATTCTGTCCATTCTAAGGGGACATTTTTTCAAATATACATAAACGCCTTGGTAGATTGTAAAAAAAAAAAATCAACGAATATTTAATATTGGTTTAGGGTCCGGGTGTCTAAAACACATTGAACGAAACTCAAGAATAATTCAGGTTTTGATTTGAAAGACAAATACATTATGAAGGGTACTAGGATTAGAGCCTTGAAATATACAATTTTTATGGTAAACCATAATTCTTCATGAAAGCCTCTTGGACAATTTGGTTACCGTGGGATAATTAAAACATCTTCAAGTTACTGAGAGTTGTGTATTTTGATGAAATATGTGTCCTATTTGGACTTACGAACTTAAACTGTGAGGAAAAGCAAATTTTTTTTAACAACAAACGCATCTAATCCTTTCAGTCCATTCGTTATTCGTTATTCGTCCCCTGAATAACAAAATTATGAGATTTATTCCCAAAGACCAACTAGTAAAGAAAATATATGACTACCAATTGATTGTGTCATATGATACTATAAATAAGTTTCATTTACACTTCGATATGACTCTTGTCCTTAAGTAATTTTTCACAATATCGCTATACCGCACTCAAAAACAGTACGATATTTGGGTCTCTGCTAGGACAAACGATTCATCTAGACATACCACATAAAACAAAGAAGAAAAGAACTATGGACTCCCTTCAAGGCTACTTGAAAGACGTTCTAAATTATCGATGACTAATAAACTAATTATTTAAAAAGTCCCCATTAAACCACTTTATACAAATAGTTTCGGTCTATGCGCAGTATCAAAAACATGAAATATGAAAAGAATTAAATAGTTCCAGTGAAAAGTTTTTTCGGAAAATTGTTGAAGAGCTCTTTTATGTTTCTAATCATATGTTACACATTGAAATTGACATTAAATTTATTGCAGCGAATGCCAAAGACCGTTTTAATCATTTTCATGGCAGACTGACTCTAAATTCAAATCAACATGATCCTACCAGAAGACTGCTGATGCACTGGCCAAGAGACTTAGGGAGGGCTTCATTCTGTTTTGTGCTTTTATGTCATTACGTAATTTTGTTTTTAGTTTAATTTTGTTATTTTTTTCTTTTTCTTAACTAGTTTTGCAATTCATATTCTTTCTTGCTTTATTCTGTCCTCATTAATGGCATATTCATTCCCTCATATGGTATTTGTTTAATACAGCAGTAGATAGCAAATTTATTCTGTCAGAAATATGTATATGTTATAAATAAAAAAAATCTGGTGTATCCATCTCACACGGCTTTCCTACATATTTTAGAAATGTTTTAATATCTTTACATACGTCTATAAAAAGAAATCGAATTAGATTTATTTTCATAAAAATTGATCAAAGAAAATATTTGGGTAGGATTTATTAATGTAAAAATTTCAATACTCTCTAATATTGCTGATCAAACAGATTTTTCCATAGCCTAATTTTGTCAAACAATAATTTCTGTAAACAGTAGAGAAAATAGTGAAGCTTGTGTGATGCTGGCAACAGATTTTCTTACTTTCATTTAGCTATATTTTTCCTGTTATTCATCCCTTTCTAACACCAATATATGAACCAGTAATTAGAAATTGAATAGCTGTAACTTCGTTAATAGTTGTCTGAAATTTGACCCGATTACAATACTTTCCTAACCTAGTAGGTATGAAAGTAATAAATTAAAACGATTTTTATTGTTGGTACTTTAATTATCATCCAAAATTTTATTATAAATTTTACTATAGAATATATACACTTAGCAAATTAGGCCCAAAAACATTTATCTTTTCTTTATAACTTTTTTCCTGAATTTTCTTGGGAATTTAGTCTACTTACAAAAATTGAAAAGACAATTATTAGAACATTACAGTAAAGTTTCATCAAAATCGTTAGAGCTGTTTTCGCCCAGCAGCAATTGCACATGCAGCACCCGAGTTGTGTCACAGGCATCAGTAGTCAAAACCGTACAAAATAAAAAAAAGAAGTCGGTTCACTAGTTTCCGAGAAAATATTGGCACAGACAGACAGTCCAATGGCTTAAAATGTTGTTTTTCGGTCTCAGGAGGGAGGCTCTGAAACGTGTAGATAAATCGAAAACCGTATATCGGGAATTTGACGCGATTGAAGTACTTTCCTAACCTAGTATAGGTAGGAAAGTAAAAAATATTTTATTGTATTATTGTAACATAAAATATTAAAATATTCGTGAAGATGTACGAGAAGCTTTGCCCCAATGAGGGTGGATCAATGCATACGGGTCGGAGGTCAATGGGTCGGTTCGGTTGACTAGGTCATTCGTAAGTGCAGAATTCAACCTCATGACATATCGATAATATTTGTGTATTTAAGGTCAAGGTATGTGTTTTTTTCTCGATTATGGAGAAGCCACACAAAGGGCTAAGTGTTTGATTTGTCCGCTAAAAGGTATGTAATGATTTTTTTAACAGACAGGAGGACTGACTTCTAAGATTCATCGCTCGAATTCTTCGCTGAGATCCCGTGAATGTTTTGAAACAATTGAGCTAAAAACACAAAAAATATTATTATAATATATTTTAAATATTCTCAAATTGGTATGGGTTTCATATCATATCATGTGTGAGATCTTGATCATTAGTGTTGAAAATAAATTTTCAATACATTTTTTTTTCTCTCTTCATGCTTCTATCCACACATGTCACAGTATTGACAATAAGTAGATGTGATCTCATTGTAAATAAAGTTGACATTTAAGGCATGAGAAAGATTACTACCCAGCAGTACCTCTTCCTGGTCTTGGTCTACTTCATAATTTAGAAAAGCAGATCTCTCATCCAGCTCCTCTTTAGTCGACTCCTGATGGGCATGTCAGCTGTGGCAATTTAGTTGATAAGTTCGTTGTGATGTCCGTGTAGTTTGATAGTAGATGAATCCGTGTAGATTGTAATAAGATGAAATCGGGAGTAGAGAGTACGTATGTGTGGGATGATAGTTGGTTGTTGTAAGTCAGTATGTAAAGCTTTGTTGTTTACGTACCAGGGAGCTGCTGTTATTAATCATAAAATTTTGGATTAAAATGGTTGTAGTTTTTGTATGTCATTTTTGCAGAACCGTAAATTTGTGAGGATTATGTCCATATGGGTTTTAGAAGTGTGCGTATTTAGTTTTTGTCTGATTTTCAATTTTGACACGTGGGCTTCAATACTTAAAAAAATGAATTAATAGGAAAATCCTGTTTATTCTGTTGGTACTGGATGGAGAGGAGGGGGAATAGTACGTCAAGTGTGCCACATTGTTCATTTCGCTAACCCCTGACGTCTACCTTAAGGTTGCAGTCGTGTACTAACCAAAGTGGGTATATCAAGATTGATTTTCGGAACAGCCGAGAAATGACAATTAGTCGGCACAGGTGAAAATCGGACACACAACGTTCAGAACCGCACACTCTGGAACTAACGCTCCAAATTGCTCGGCTATCGCATCTTCTCTATCCATACTAATGTTCTGTATAACCAGACAATCGGAGTTTGAGATAGAAAAATAATTGCGAGTTCAAATTTCACTCCGGTGGGACTTTTAACTCGGCATAATTTTCCCAACCCAGAACGCAAGGAAGGGGAGACAAAAAACATTGTTCTTCTATATTTAGTAACAAAAGTGGGTAAATAGTTAAGATGATTGACATCTACGAATATCATAACAATGGGTATTATTCGGGTGTCTTTCACTATACATTACAGTTCATGGCAAGAAAATTTCTCAAGACAACATCCGAAAGATTCTTGAGTTTCTCTCAGTTTGTTTTATGCACTCGGCTCCCAAACCAATCTTAAATATTCGTAGAGGTAAATTATTTTGACAGACTACCAAAGTGCTTATGTAAATTTGTAAGAATATTCCCTTAATATATTTTTTTATTTCAAATATATTTTTTTTTTAGTAAACGCAGAAGTGGTTTAACAAAAAAAAAAAAGTACCTTCTCGTTCAAATAGCCGCCTATGTCGGAAGATTAATTGAGCCTTTCAGTTGACAGAGTGACTAACTCCAATTTCATAATTTTTGAGTACAGTCATTTAAGTGATATTCTAATTGGAAAATTTATAATATTTGTACAGATAGTGAGTAAGTTGATTGCAGAGTAGGTGATTGCAGTGTTGAAAAAATATAGCTGTGAATAAAAGTATAAATTAATATCTATAAAATAATTAATTAAAAATGTTAAAATCGGAGTTAGTCATTTTGTCAATTGAAAAGCTCAATTTACAATAATATAAATAAATTGCTAATAATCGTAATAAAGTATAAAAACTTTCGGAAAAGTATTATAATCACGAACATGCAGGATAATTTAAGGACATAATAGACAAGATACGTTGGCCGGCAGACAGGAGAATGGACGAGAGGGGAATAAAGAGGTGATAAAGAAGAGACTAATGATATGTACCACCTGGGGGGATAGGGGAGGGGGGAGAAGGACCTGACAGTGAAAAATGGTGGAGCTATCTGGAAGGAGCAGTCCTGCCCCTGCCTCCAAGGATAATGTCCTTCTCCAGTCTCAGCGAATTAAACCTCGTCTCGCCTCCTTGTCTCTTTATCCTTACTTAGCCTTGTCTGTCATCCATCTCCCTATCTATATCCCATTACTATTTTTTTAATCCATATATATATATATATATATATATATATATATATATATATATATATATATATATATATATATATATATATATATAATTTCTGTGATTAAGTGATATATATTAACTTCATAGATATTTATTTTTTTCACTTCAGATATAAATTCGCAATTGTCATTAAGTTTAAAATAAGCAGATGAACTGTTTGTGAATTTGAAAATTGCATGTCAGGCATAAGGAAGAGTGGTCCACAGCAGCACCTCTTTCAAGTCATTTTTTTCCCTTTATTTGGAAAAGGAGATCCTACATCCACCTCCCTTTCAGTCTCCTCTTGGTGGATATGGCAATTGTGGTAATGTCGTTTATAAGTATATTGTTATGCCCTTGTAATTTAATTTAAAGACAGTAGTAAAGAGGTATTGATCGATAGTTTTTTATCATCAGTTGGTATGTTATAAGTTGTGTTGTGTCTGTACCACGAATCTACTGTTATTAGTTTTAAAATTTTGTATTGAAACGATCGTATTTTTTGCAAATGCTTCTTTTTTGCTGAACCGAAAATCTGTGAGGCGTTGGTCCATATGGTTTTGAGTAGGTATGTTTATGGATTTAGTTTTTGTCTGATTTTTGAGTGACAAAAAAGTTTCATAAATTATAAGCGATAATTTATGAAAACTAATGTTATTTAACGGAAACCACATTTTTCCAATAAAACGAAATGTATATGTTAAGTTGGAAATAAAAAGGCAATGAAATCCTTCGAATCAAGACAATCACATTTTTAAAAAAAATATTTTATTGTACTTGAGTGAAAGAAGAAATGAAATATAAAGATATTTATGAATGTAAAACATATTTTCATAACCTTAAATATATTTATTGTATTTTATTAAATCTAAATACAATATTATATTTCACCAATTAGGTATAAATTGTCGATTTTTTTTTTTTAATTCCTTAATGAAATTACATTATACACTTACAATCAGTTTTTCGACTTTCGACTTATCGGTGCTGTGTTTAAAAACAAGTTACTTTTTTTAGGTTAATTTTCCATCGATAAAAAATAAGAAATAAAGATTTAATTTCTATTGTTTTTATTGTGCATTATTACCATACCTATTCGTAATTAAATACATGTATTTTTAAATCTCTCTTTGTCCATAGAGCTCACTGACTGTAGTTATGTGATTAAAATCGACTGATGCAATTATAAGGCTTTATTACCTAAAATGGATTTAATAAATAGGATTTATGTTATTTTAATGATCTTAATGAGTTTTTGTATTGATGAATATGATAAAAATTCAAAAATATGTTGTTTAAATTTAGTTGCATTAAAAATGTGCTTCAAAAACTTCTTGCTTGTAATAGCTCAATTTCGCAAGACAAGAATTGCTTTTTAAAGCAGAGCAGTAAGTGAAAGTTTTTTTTTTTTAAGTGAAATTTTTAAAATAAGTGAGACTAGTCTGAGACATGGTATTTTGTTAAAATTGTATTGTCACCGTAAGTAGTAGTAAATTTTTCGAGGTTGGTAGGCATGTCATGGGTATACATGATGTAAAATAAAGGAGCCAGTATTGAACCTTGGGGTACACCTGCCGACACTGGTTGAATTGTGGAAATTTCTTATACCTATCGGACAGAGAAAAATCTGTCGAAAAAATAAGGAGTGAGATAGTATAGTTCTGGGTTTAAAGAGGAGTTCCTCGTAAATGACATTATCAAATGGGATGCCATCTCATGCACCTCTTTCCTATTTCGTGCCATGAGCTTTGTCATTGTAGTCCATAATGCTAGTCCCTGCTTCGGTTCCAAGGTTTCAGGACAGAAGTTAATTCCGCTTCAACCGTTGTATAATTATCATTTGGTAGTTTTATCTCAATCATAGATTTCCGTGCGTTTTGAAGAATAGGCAATTTTATAGATTCCAATCTCTCTGCTGGGCTATGCTGATGATCTGGTACTGTTAAGCGAAGACGTTGAAACTATAAAACTAAATACGACAACGTTAATGAAAGCCGGTAAAGAACTAGGACTCGAAATAAACGTGGATAAAACAAAATATATGGTTAGCTGCAAAAATGGCGATACTACTGGTGATATCGATATAGATGGTAATATGTTTGAACAGGTAGATAAATTTAGGTATCTAGGTTCTACGATAACTAGAAAAAACGAAATTGAAGAAGAGATTAAGGTTAGACTGAAGGCGGGGAATGCTTGTTATTTTTCTGTGACAAAACTACTCAGTTCGCGCCTCTTGTCCCGAAACTTAAAAATTAGAATCTACAAAACAATTATCTTGCCTACAGTTCTTTATGGATGCGAAACTTGGCCGCTTACATTAAGGGATGAGCAGCGTCTTAAGGTTTTTGAAAATAAAGTATTGCGTAGAATATTCGGACCGAAGAAGGATGAGTTAACCGGAGAGTTCAGACGGTTACACAACGCCGAATTGCGTGAGATGTATCCGGGTAATATAATTGAGGTAATTTCATCGCGGCGAATCAAATGGGCTTGTAAAGTTGTTGGGCTTAGTAACGAGAGAATTCCTAAAAGGTTAATATTTGCTATGCCGAATGGTAAGCGTCCGAGGGGAAGACCGAAGCGAAGGTGGGAAGATTGCATTAAAGCCGATCTGAAGAGACTGGGTTTGGACGGCGAACGGTGGAGGGAGGTGTGTAACAAGCGATTGGTGGTGTCGGCATCGAACCTTCGGGTTCGCTAAGCCTTATTATTTATTTATTTTACAATCTTTCTGAATTTCAACTTCACAACCTCGTATCTTTGCCGTTCACGCCGCCATTTTGGACAGAAAGACAAAAAAAAAACAGTTCAATTTGATTTATTTCATCATAAAAACAATTATATAAAAAATTAAACTTATCCAAATTCTGTTAAAACACTCGAGGGATCTCAATTAATATTTTGAGCCAACAAACTTAAAGATTGATCCAGCCGTTACAAAGCTTTTTTTAATTTAAAAATTTACCTAGTCGTTCGCTCAAGACAGCGTTACTAGCTTTTAGAAGACTACTCAAACGCATTGAGGGCGGGTTAGATGAATGGGCTAACGAGTGTGCACAGCACCACCGTTGTCCGGTAACCTGATATATGACAAAATAATAAAAAAATAGTCACGAGTTCACATCCCGGAGTGTTTCAAACCCCCACCCAAACCCCCTGGCCCGAGAAAACCTCGTATAGCCTTAACAAAAAGGAAGGGGAGGAGCCAAAAAAACAACAAAAAAAAACACATAATGTAGGTTCGCCTAGTCGGATAATAATAATTAGGTTAATGAATATTAAATATTGTTAAATAAACATGTATTGTTAAATTTAACAAGTAATTATTAAATATTTTTAAAATATTTCAATATATATATATATATATTCGTATTGTAAATATTCCTAATAACTTTAAGCTAAGGTAACAAAATATTCTAACAAAAGGAATTGACAGATCGTTAGAGGGAAATATTGGAGTCTACTTTAATTGGACTTTCGTTAACAAACAATTGATTACAGTAATAACATTGTTACGAAAGACACTTTGCTTTCATTTCATTTTCATTTTAATCTTATTCCTGATTTTCTCATTACTCTAACAATGCAAAGTGGTTTCGATTTCGCTATAATAAAGTGCTTGAGTTGATATCGAACGAGTGTTCAAACACATTATTCACATTTCTTCTGACATTAAGTACGTCCAAACGTCTCACCCTTCCATTACGGACGCCTTTTAGCTGCTACCTCTGGGAACATCAAAAGTCTGAGCCATCAAAACAAGAAACATCCATTTGCAAATTATCTCCACTTACGCAAAAGGGTTTGGGAACCATCTAAATATAGCCTACTGTAATCACAAATTGAATATATTCGATTTATAAACGTCGAATGTCTACTTCGATGACCATTGAGATAAGTCACGGATCAAGTATTGGATTATTAATCCATGAGAAATTGATATTTTTCGAAAGCATAAATAGAAAAAATAATTTAATTTTTTTAAAAATCCGATATCTGAAAAATAGCGAAAACATATCCACCATATGTTTAAAAGATATATTTGATGGATATCAAAATAAAAACCTAGATAGATTGTTATTAAAATTGATATTTCGGAATATTTAAACTTAGTTTAGTATTAGGGTGTCTTCTACTCACACCTAAGACCCAGTTGCTACAACTCATTAAGATTAAATTAAGCATTATCTAAGATTAAACCAAGTTTAATATTGACCGGTCATCTGTAGAAAACTTGGTTTAGTCTTAGATAACGCTTAATCTAAGCTTTAAGGAGTTGCAGCAACTGGCCCTAAATATATTCAAAACTCTTTCACAATAGAAATTATTTTCTGGGCATGTTGGGCTATTATAAAATTTTTGAATAGCATTTTTAACTGAGCTAAAGCTAAAACATTGCAACTAAAAAAATCATAAAAACTAATAAAATAACAAAAGTCATATTTCTTATATCACCCGTTGATTATGGATTGTACGATTGGTTGATTATGGATTATACGATCCATTGATTATGGATTGTACGACTATTAGTTTTTTTTCCATTGAAAAGTTTACTAAAACATAATAAACAAATATGCATTGTGCATTGTCTGTAATAGACAGATCAAAAGCTGTCACACTCATTGTAAGTGGATTCTGTTGGAATACCGCAAAGGGAAAATTGATCAAATTATTCACTAATTTAATTTTCTAAAAGTTTTTTCGGAATAAACGGACGATAGATATCTAATTATATAAATATAATATCAGATCTAGAGTTGTTAAACTACTTTTTTTTTTATTTTAATGGAATTTACAACTGTATTACATAGAAAATACAATAAGTAAATGTGAAATTGCTAACATGAAATGTACAACATGAAGAGAAACTACCCATTAGTAGAACTCAAATTAAAGTTCTATATTAGAAAGATCCCGAGGCCATCTTCTTTTCAGACGTCTCGGGGGGTTATCAGGGATCGAGGAGGAAGCAAGGTTTGAAAATAGAGGATTCGGATGGTTCTGCAGTTTGTTGTGGAAGGACAGGTATCTGGATTGGGCCAAATCAGAAACATATGGAACATTAAGGTCTTTATGGACGATTTTATTTGTGACAAAGTAAGGAGCGTTGAGGATTTTACGAAGGATTTTGGATTGTAAGTATTGGATACGAGAGGAATTCGATGGTTTAGTGGAGCCCCAAAGCTCAATTCCGTAGTCCAAATAGGTCTTATTATTGTCATATATACGAGTCGTTTATAATTGATTGAAAGCTTAGATCGTTTGTCTAGTAAGTGCTGCAGTAGTCGAAAACGTCGGGCGGTTTCTAATCGTTTCAGTCTGGTATGGGTTCAGCACTCTGGTACTCAGAAGGAGGACACAGATCATAATTTCCCGTATTTAAAATATTGTCAAAGTGGTCCTTAAACTTATTCAATATGTCAACCGGATCGGTCAGAATATTGTTATTATCATCCCTAATTCCAGACGTTAGGGGCCCTACACATTTACGTGATCTGTTTATACCTTTGTACATGTCTGTTACGTTATTTTCGATTCTATTAGATTCTATTTCAATTA